>UXGD01004529.1:0-16851 GCA_900474315.1 Torymus auratus | reverse complement strand
AAAGTTACACTGTGCCGTCGAGTGGTATGGTGTGGGTGGGGTTTGGAGTTTTTAAAAGGTGGAATTATAATTTTTTATTGGGAAAATTTAATGAGATTAATGTTGATTATTATGGTTATTTAAGTTATAAATGACTGTCGAGGTCAGACGCGCTGCGCACGATCTTTCTTTGCCTTGCTTTAACCTATATACAATTAATATTGAAATATTACGAATTTATTTTACTTTTTAGCATCCGCAAATTTATCCAATATTTGTTATTGAAATCAGAGTTCGAAAAATATTTATTTTTTATGAAGAAGAATTTTCCAAATTGTAAGATAATATGATATGAGAAAAGGGTACGTAAATTGGCCTTCTTCTATAAGCTTCTATTTTCCTCGTCTATTGAATCAATCTACTCGATTATTATTTTATAAATGTCTCACCTAAATTTCATATCATTTTCTTTTTAAAATTAGTTTTTGTGTTTAATAAATTGTTTATTTATGCTATTTTTTGCGACTGAATGTATGACATTTCGGAAAGTTATATTTAACGAAATGCGGTTAAACGTCGAAAATTTTAATCTTGTCGGACGCCATTATATAATTAGAATTTTTGTGTGCTTGAAGAATGATTAACTTTTTAGAGTTACTTAACTTTTTATCGGAACTGTTTTTTCATATTGAAATAAAATTAAAATTGTACATTTACATAAAGTGAATTATGGCTCAATTTACTTGAAAGTAGTGGCCAAAGGGCCTTAATTATCTGAATAACTTCGTTAAAAAATTTCGATGGGATCCGGATGAATGACTCTCAAGAACGGCTTTTAAAATGAACTCAATATAACCCACATATCATTGAGAAAAGGGTCAGGGGTTCGGATCACAGATTCGGCTGAAACTTTGGAGTAGGTTTTTAGATGTAGAAATATGAAGAAAGCTGCAACATTAGACCCTAACGCTAACAAAAAATGAAGATTCGAACATTTTTAGCTTTATTTTGAAAATAGGCTTGAAAAAAGACTCTTTTTAAAACAGTAACCATTTATCTCCGGGGTGTCTTAAATATCATTTCAAAAATAGAAAATAAAAGTAACCAAATTAACTTTCATGATTTTTTAAAAATTAAAAAATTATGATACCTTCCTAAGTTATGAAAGGCTAAAATTGAGCATTAAAAGTACACCAAAATATGTAGACAGTGCAGTCGAACAGTGAATTTTATGGTTTAAACAGTGTATTTTTCATACTCAATTTGACTTTCATAACTTTGAAAGGAATCATTATTTTATAATTTTTACTTTCCAGTTTAAAGCTCTTTAGAGAGGATTTGAAATCAATTTCAAATCCTCAGACAGCCAATCACAAACAGTTTTATCATGCCTCGCCTACTAACAGGACATCATTATTTTATAAGAGGAAAGAAGCAAATGAAAGCTCATTTTGTCTTCTTTTATTTTGCATTTTTGAAATGATATTCAAGCCTACAGATAAATGGTTACCATTTTAAGAAGAGGCTTTTTTGCAAGCTTATTTTCAAAATAAAGCTAAAAATGTTCTGAACTTCAGTTTTTTTAAGCGTTAGGGTCTAATATTGCAGCATTCTTCATATTTCTACATCCAAAAACCTATCCCAAAGTTTCAGCCTCATCCGAGATCCCATCCCTGACCCTCTCCTAGTTAGTATAACTATACTTGAACTATACACTCATACCCTATATACATAATTACTCATGCATCACTCAATTTCAATCCTTTCCATATTATACACACCACCCAAAATTTCTATAACCTGCAATTCCTCCAATCGATCTCCTCGCTCATCGAATTCCGCAGACAACGGCAACTCTCTTTCTTTTTTCTCTCGCTCACTCGGCCCGAGGAAACTCGCGTCGCGCGGAAACGGTATATTGCCGAGAATAGACGCGCGTGTTGGCCGACCGCCAAATCTTGTATAAGAGCCGCAAGCGCCGCGATGGGAGCGAAGTTTCACGCGAATTATAACGCGTGTCTCGTGCGCGCATTTTATTGATAGGGCAGAGGTGAGCTGATGCACTGTGGGTTTCGATGATTGTGCGTGCGGAATGGATGATTGGCAGCGAGTCGAATGGTTTCTGTGAAATTACTTTTATGATAGTTCAGCGAAAAATCTTACAAGATGTAGTAGAATGAATTTCTAATTTGGTTGTTGGATGATTTAAAAAAAATAAACTGTATGTAGATTATTGTTGTTTACTAATAATTATCATTATCTGTATATATTTTTCTTGATAAAAGAATTTAAATCGCAAATTGTAAAATGAACAAAAGTCTTAGTGCTATGAGACTTATAAAAATATCTGGCAAGATGTTTATTAAACTTATAATATACTTTTTTCTACTATTTTCTACTAATTATTGCAAACTTCATACATTAATCTTATATGTACCTTGCTACCTTCTCACCACTCCAAAAACCTCGAACAATCGTCCGCTCACTTTCCACAGAACTCCGAACCAATGTACAAATCGCCTCATCAAGACTCATCCCACCTCTCTTCTTCACTATAGTTCGCGAAACTTTTTAGTTTCGCGTACGCCTTTCTTTCTCTCTACGAATTATTATCTCTATAGGCCTGATAAAAGGCAAACAGGCGCGCGGCGATAAAGTTCGAAAAATGGTTTCAGATGCGCGCGCCGCGTAGTCTCGTAGCCTTGAAACTTGTTTGAAGAGAAAACATTTATACAGAGATTTCGATCTCGCACGCCAGTCTCAGACGTGCTCGAGATTACGGAAAACATACGTCTGTGTGAATCGTGGAAATAGTTGCGATTTGCCTGTCGCGGGTTGGCTGACGTTTTGAAAATGGGATTTGAGTTTGATTTTAGCTACTTTGTAGCGGTTGTTTGGAAAAGACAGTAATTGGTTATAATTATGCTATAAGGGAACTGGTAAAAATAATGTATGGTGGCTATTAGTTTATTGTATATATAAGTAACACTAAATGACCGTGACATTTTTTTTATATTTTATAGTACAGGAGTGGTTAAGTTTTATTAATTTACAGAATTAAATTGAAAACGGAAACTCATTATAAACTAATAGTAGTGTACATATAAATAGTAAAACTATGAATAATTCGCTTTTTATTCTGTTCGACGAATCACCTCTAATCATGAGTTCTAATTTATACAATATATAACAAACACATAAATAACTCGAACCACAACAACCGATCATTTTTTTCATTACAACAATCCATTAGCATAATATATAACAGCCGCAACAAACTAATCTGGGGCCCCTGAAAAATCTCAACCACTATACTTCAATCTTCCGAGCAAAAAAGTGAAAAGCGATAAACGAGGGCCAAGAGTCTTCGCGCGATGCGCTTATCGAAATCATTCAGGGATTTCGTGTCGTGCCCGCCGATGATAATTATTTTTTCCCTTCACACTCGAGCTTTTTACACACTCGCGATAAACTTTCATTCTGCGCGGCCGAAAAGTCGCGCTTTTAGATAAAAAAAAGTGGCCGGGTCGCGTGGTTTATCCTCTCCATTGAGACACATCGTTTGCGTGAATCGAAAGCGAGAGAAATGAATGTGCGAATGCTTCGCGTAAATCTATATAACATTAGTTGCAATAAATTCCACTTATTCTGTATATTTTTATATCTGTTATCCATTTTGTAATGAATTCTTTCACAAAGACCAGTTTCTAATCCGTATACAAAGATAACCACTGACACCATTAAAATCGCCATCGGCCACCCACCCAAACCCAATCAATCCCCAATAAAAAGAAAAAGAAAGAAACCCAAGCAACCACCCAGAGAAGATCGAAGAACAATCACGTTTTCTCTCTCTCTCTCTCCTCTCTTATCCCAGACGTGTGTTTTATTAGTTTTTCAATCACGGCCCTCCGCGACGATAAAACCGCGACGCGAGTGGCCGCTTTATTTCCCCAAGGTGAGAGTTTCCCGCCGTCGCCGCGTGCGGAGCAGAGAGAGAAAAAAAGATCAGCCTGTTCATGTATATATATATAGAGGAATTCCAGCGCCGCTCAGCTAATCGAAACTAAACAACTTCGTTAGCCTCGCGGCATTTTCGCTGTGATGGTAAGAGAGAAAGAGTATAAGGCGCTGGATAAAAGTGCCGTGTCTTTGCGGCCGGAGGTATTCCGAGAATTTTTGTAAATTTCGGTACGTTTTTTTTAGGGGTTGTCGGTCGCCGGGGAATTGAGTTGTGATTGGGTGTATATAGTGCGATATCGTATCGATGACAAAGTGCGTGCTTCGACTTATCGTATTGCACAGTATCAGGTTATACAATAATGATAAAAAAAAGAGATCGCAAATATATCGGCAGAGATTTAATCGGAATATTCTATATGGAATTATTTGATTAAATGAAATATAAGGAGTTTATCTGATATGCAGAATTCTTGAGAGATTTTCAATTGATTATAAGTATCTTAGAAGTAAATTAATACAAATTAAACATATTCCTAACGCAAAATCAAGGTAATAAAATATTTATTCAATTTTTAAATTTTCAATTCTTTTCCACACATTCTATTACCGCGCGATTTACGACAGTTCAATACCTAGCAACCGCGTTCAACGTCCGAAAAGTCCGTCAAACTTTGGGCTGCCCTGGCATAAACATATATTGCGACCATAGACGAGGCGTGAATAATATACTTATGTATATAGCAAATATGTATACTACAAACACGCGTCGCTGTGTTCATTTGAATTTTTAAGCCTTGGCCGGGCGTCCCCCGAGAACTTCTCGCGCGTTTCATAACCGCGGTTCTTTGTTCTTATACGAGAGCTACCTATAGCTACTTATAACTGCGCGCTCGTCTATCGTTATGATTAGAATTTTGAATTTATATCCGATAAGTGTATAAAGGAATGCCGCAGTGTAACTATAAACAATAAATCGGGAAGATTAAAGAACTCATCAAATGTTTATATCGTTACCGGAATGTTACCACAAATTTACAGTGTTTGGCAACCATACTTTTCGAGGAACTTCGTTTACAAAACACGGCGGGAAGGAAATTCCACTTTGAGAGTATTTTTCGCACAAGTCAACGTACATACACGTAAACAATAACACAAAGAGCGTACCGATCGATCGTTGTATGATGATGCGCATAAACCTCGAGACTTATTTAAATTCATGGTATACGCTCGATATTAATTGACTTTTAACGACCGGTTATTTAACGCGCCGCGCGGGACGTTTATTTCTTCTTTGTCTTCGTATACACCCGCGGCTTTCGTCATATCACTTATACGCGTCGAGCGTAATTTCGTAATACACCCGTCGACGACACTGACGATCGAAGTATATTATAAATGAATTCGAAGGGGCAGTAAGTATAATAAAAAATGCTCGCGAGTTGGAGAGAATCCTTTAACGTCGGTGATAAGAGGGAACCTCTCTCGAGGAATGTCGAGGTTATGGCGTCCGCCATTTTTCGCGCTGTTGCGTAAGCTACACGCGCAAAGATGGCGGCGACGACGGCTATACTCGGCGGTAGCAGCAGCTGATTAAAATTTTTCGTGCTTTAAATCGGTTTTTAACGACGCGCAGGCTTCGTGACTCGCGCGTCATTCGACGATGCGCCATTTAAAAGGCAATTTTACGGCATTGAGGTATAGATAGCAGCCATTGCGCTCGAACTCTCATTAGGATATAATAATATAGTTCGAAACATTGCTTCTATAACTTTGTTAAAGAACAAAAATTTCATGTAAAATATATCATGGCTCACTCAAAAATCGTTTCGCTCCGTCACACGTTTCCCCAGACACACACACATTCCAGCGGCATCTGCGCGTCTCGATTCGCTCGCGGCGAACTAACACACGACGCGTGCTTATATATATCGGCTATACTAAATTATTCGAAATTGAAATGCCCTTAGTCATTATTATATATAGCGCTCGCGCACACGTTCTGCACACACACACACATCTATATCCATATCACGCGCACATGCACAAGCTCGCTCTCTTCGCTCATATAATTGATGTTAACGCCTATATATAGCGATTTAACTTCGAAGCTCGCGCGCCGCGAAGTATACTTCTTCGGTACCACACAACCGTATATCTGTACACGTGCGATATATAATGATCCGTAATTATGCCACGGCAGGCGAGTTCAAATTGAAGTTTCGAATGGAAGTTTTTCCTTTCTTGTACCGCTTCCGATTCCTCGAAATCGAAATTGTACGCGCTCTGTTTCCCGGAATCTGAGGAGATAGCATCGACACGGGAGAGGATCGAGTGTATAGTTTAGGTTCTCTCTCCCCCCTTCTATACTCGCGTGTTACAAGCATTTTAAATTTCAATGAGTAGTTCCAAGCGGGTTTGATATATTATATCGTTTTTTTAATAGGTTTGATATATATGTATGTGTACCTAGCGTGGAATTTCGCGTTAATTGCAGTGATAAATTACCATCGTCGCGCCGATAATAATAACAATTATTAAACAATCTACAAATCGGCTCTTTAAATTCCAGCGCATATACAGACACATACATGGTATAAACGATCGTTACCTCACGGTTGTCGTAACGGCGACCGTCTGCGGAATTCCTCGCGTCGTCGCGCCAACTGCGTACTACGTAGCTGCTGCTGCTGTTGCTGCTACTATTGCGCCTCTCTCTCTCTCTCCGGATTTTCCTTAATCAGCGACATCCGGCCCTCCCACGAGTGATCGCCGCCGTCGTCGTCCCACGCATCTAGCAGTCCGCTCGCTGGTTGGTTTCCCTTTCGACTGCGCTGCGTCCTTCCGAAGGTTATATATACGTCATAGTGTGTGTGTCTCTCTACTGCCGCGCGTACATATCTCTCTCTTATACCACTTTCGAAACTTCCGCTCTCTCTCGCGCGCGCACACTGCAGTGTCCAGCTTCTGTACACCCGAAAGCGCGGGGAATTCGAAATAATCCAGTGTCTCTAATGTTTATCGCCACTGTCTCGTATATAGTAACTATATATCGGTGACCACGATGATAGATATCGTGAAAAGGGCGCACGTATATTACTCATATAAGTACGTGTGAGTATAAGTGAAGTCTCTTTCTCGTGCGCGGCGGCCGCCGGTCGGAGAACTGAGTAGGCCAGCCGCGCCGCGGCGCACAGCCGGAGAGAGAGAGAAAGAGAGACTTCCTCCCCGCCGCCGTCGCTCATGCCGCCGGATCCCCTCTTTTTCGCGCCAGCTCCCTCTCTCTCTCTCTCTCTGTCTCGCACACACATACACGCCGCTCGAAAAAGACGGAAGCTTGCGAGAGAGTGAGAGAAGGTCCCCCCTGCGGCCGCGGGTAGGTTCCAATCGCGCGTGAGATTTGTCTCTGAGAGTGCGATGTGTATAAGGAGGAAGTTTGGGTTTGGCAGTGATCGTTGCGTAATAGGGAAAGAAATGTATATGGGGTTTTAAAATTGGTAGGGAAGATTTTGAGTATAGGAAAACTTTTGTACGAGTAGCGATACTGGTGGTGCTCCGAAATGCTCTAGTTCTTGAGTCCATTCACTTTTACACGAGGCGGGAGTTAAGTAGATGAAGATGCCGGACGAGTATGGTCAGACGCTTTTTATATCGAAAATTAAAACATTTTATTTTAAATTTAACACCTTATAACGTTTTATAAATTCTAATGCCAGGAAAGCTCCAAAAAATCCGAGGTAGCAAAAGAAAGTGTTTTGAAAAAAAGAAACTGGGTTCAATCAAACAAACATTTTTAATGATTATCGTATACACACCATCGGCTACATACACCCGCACACTTGCACAGAAGCGAAACATCAACTGTATACCTCTAGGCTCGCTCGTCAGTGCAGATCGCGTGTTTACACGTCAGGCGTCTAGCTGCCTATACATATATACACGCGCGCCGTGACGCCGCCACGAAGACGCGGATCCTCGCGTGAAGAAATCAAGCGTTAATTGCAAAATCGTTAAGTGCGCTCCGGCCGACATAATCTTGGGCTGTCGGAATATAAGGGACCATGCATACACAGTGTATATAGGGTTACGAGTATCGATGCCAGCGCGTGGGTGGATTTCGAAAGTATGTTTTTTTAACACAGGACAAATTAATTGTCTATTCTCGGACGATTATTGCGGAGAGCGAGGAAGTTACATTGTATGCGTAAACAATTAAACGGAGTGATTTGTGGCCGATGGCTGCTGCGTGTGCGGATGGGTTTCGGTTTTACGACACGGGAAATGAAATCCGGACCTCACACGTAGTACAAGTTTAATAGACGCTGTGGTGCAGCTTTTTCAGGAAACCCGTGTATCTCTGTTTGTGTGTTAATTGACTTGTTTTGCATTTTTCGATTGTCACGGACCAGTCGCGGTTATATAGAAACGATGATTTAGAGGCTGTTGGTAAACACATCGGACGAATAAAAAACCATTTTAATATCCTTTTGATGTATATTTTTTCGCCATAACGTAGTGATGAGCCATTATGCGGTAATAGCTGTCTTGAGAGTGAAAATTACGGTCGATCAATGCCTTATAGACAGTTCGCTCGTCTTAATCACGTTTCATTGTCGCAATAAAGCCTTTCTTCACGGATACATCGGAATTTCTTCGCCTACTCCTCACCTCTAATCTCACAAAGTTAAACTACACCAGCTAAAAATATACCACGTCTGATTGAAATGTCATTTATATCCAGTATACATCACCGGGACGCGTTTAACACTATTCTTATTTCGGGCAGGCCTGGCATTTGCATATTTCACGCCCGATTAGCCCGCGCATATATCTATTTTCGAACCCCCGAAACACGAATCAATCAGCGCGCTCCCCCCAAAAGAAGAAGAAGAAGAAGAAAGCAGCTCATTCGATCCCATCGATGGTTAAGTAGTAACAGGTGACCCCGACAGCCCGTCGAAATACTCGCGACTTCCGCAAATACCTCAGCGCCCCCTCCCCCCTCTGTCTACGCTTTTCTCTCCCTCGGCCGCGGCTCTCGAAATATCGCAGACGGCCGTTAAAACGGTCGTCGTCGCGCCTCGCGACTACAGAAAATAGCCGCCGCCGCTGCGGACTCTCTCTAAGCGCCGCCGTGTGCGTATGGAAGAGCCGGGAAAATGGAGGTCGACCCGACGAGATTTGATATATAAGGAGGAGAATGCGCGCTAGGGTGGAACCATCTTTCTCTCTCTCTCTCTCTGTGTATGTATAGGGCGGTGTGGCGAGGTTATTTTTGGGTGGGGTCGAGGCTGGGTGAGATGCGTGCGGGCAGGTGGGGTTGGAGGAAAGGGTTTTTCAAGTGGGCTGGGGTAATTGGACTTGCACGTTTGTCTTCGGCACAAACGCTGGAATTTTCCGGTTTGCCGCCGGAGGATAGATTTTTGCAAAGAAGGCGGTATAATTTTGCTTACTTATAAAGAAAGCTTTTTAACAGTAAAAAAAATTTCGTGATGAAAAAAATGTTCAAAAAGATGTTTTAAGGCGATATATTATGTCTTATATTGGTCGATTTTGAGCAAGTTTTTTCGTGTCTCTCTGTATGGATATGTGTGTTTTCAGATTAGGAGTTTGGAACTGGTTTCTTCTTGCCGCTATTGTCGTTGCTTGATGTTAGGGCTGCACGGGAGCAAGATAATACAATATTTCTCTCATTATTTCTCGGTATTGTAAATTCTTGAAAATGTCTCTCTTGTCTTGATCTTTTCAGTCAATATGAAAAGTATTATTGACTTGGGAAAAATGGGAGTTACGTAGACGTGTGACAATAGGCAAGTCGATTATTTACAAAATTCTTAAACCCAAGTAGCCGGAGGATCTGAGGTACACGTAAAAGCGGAAGGCGCAGATGTCGATTATTTAAAGTGGATTATTTAAAAAAGGTCTTAAACCCAGATAGCAAGGGGAGGCACGCTCACCGCGCTGAGGCGCTAACTTCACGCCGTGCAATAATGGGCCACTGAACTCACAAGTCACACGTATCGTAATGCACTATTGAATTCATAATATTTAAATAATAATTGTATAGGTATAATTATGTCTATGTCTATGTCCATCTGGTAGATATAGACGTAGGCATCATTAAGTAGGTAAAGGAAGAGCGCGCGAAGCGCGCCTGAACTTGCTAGTGTTGTATAAAATTTTGTTGATGTAATACCTACTATATAAACAAAAATATTAAGGAGAGCTCTCTAACCGTTTGAATGTTCGCGCCACAGTTCAGCTCAGTGCCACTGCGCAGGCGCACCGGACCGCTATAACAGCCTGTAAACGTTGCAGCAGCATCGCTTTTCGACCTTTTGGCTAAGACGAAGTGTATGAAAAGTGCTGTTGGAACGCCTAATTGCAGGGAATCCGTTGGCACTCATACTATCATAAATCATTAAAAAAGAGTTTTAAGGTATATTTGAGTGTGTGCGAATTGAGATATCACCTGTATATGAAAAATGTAACTCTCGATATAAGAACGTCGTGTGCCTCTTGAATTTCGAGAGTAAAATTTTTGGACTTATAAAGAAGCCTGACAACACTCACCGCTATAATAAAACATGTAATACTTCTAATCACCCAAAATTTCTACGCTCATTTCAGTATCACCACCTAATTCTTCATCGTGCTACTAACACTCAGCAAACAATAACCCACGCAGTCGTAAACCCATTCGTACTCTTGCTTAACTCCCGACTTTTATCTCGGAGATATGTTTCCCCCCTAGCGCAGGTCTCTCTTGCGCACCTTTTTTTATCTCTCTCCTCGCTCTAAGCGAATTCGCGAGACGAGAGAGAAAAAAGTGCCACGACGGTACATCAGTCGCGGCAGAGTCGAAAAAGATAAGGTCTCTGTACCTTGTGAGTGAGGGAGGAAAAAAAAGTCGCACGCCGATAATGGTAAATAGGCCGCGCGCGCGTCAACGGCGCGACGTGTATGGAAGAAGGATGTAAATTGCACGTAAAGAGTGAGGTGGTATCGCGTTTTTGCTTTCTTTAATGGGATGTGCTGGGTTAGGGGTTTGGGTGATTGCATGTATGTTTTGAAATAGTTCGGTATGAACTGTATCAAGGTTCTGAGACTGTTTCTGATGATGGAGATTTTTTATTAATGACAATTAGTACTGATTCATGTATGAGAATTTTTTCGATCATCCGAATAATACAAATTTAAACACGTTCTATTAGAGCATGACAGAAAAAAAACCTTTAATTATCTTCATTTTAAAGACAAATTATTAACATTAAAATAAAAAGGTTCGAATTCTAAAAATTAATTACGTATTTTATAAATTTGCAATATACGCTATCACTCGTGATTGTAATAACAAGCCTTTTCTGGAATTCAGAATTTAATACTCAATATTTAACCATTAAGGTCGAAATATAAAAGATTCTCTAAAAACTTTCATAACATTTCTCAATAATCATTCTAATCCATTTCTAAAAACGATATGTCTCATCTCCCTCCACTATATCTTATTTTTTAACAACCACAGCCGCTCTCTCATCCACAGCACTCCACGTATACACGAGAGAACCGTACAGCAGTATAGATATACTATATACACAGGCGTGCGGCGACTTCCTCGAGCGCGCGCGGGGCATATCCTGTGCCGGAACGAGCGGGGGCGGCGCCTCTCTCTCTCGCTCGCTTGCTCACTTCCTTCCTCCGCAACGGCGCGAGCGCGAGTTTATGAATGAACGCGCGCCGCGAGCGCTGCTGTCGGTGGTGGAGAGCGCCGCGGTTGTGAATGATCATGCGGTGGTCGATGTGTGGGTACGGGTCGAGTGGATTCAACGTGTTTGGGAAAATTTTGGCTGATAATTTTGAAGGGTTGATAGTATTTTTTAGGGGAAATCAATTAGCGGATAATAGAAAATTGAGGTAAGAAATAGTGCTGTTGATTGGAAAAGTCATTTATCCTGTATTCTTGAAAAACTGATTTTTAAGTAATATAATAATAAAAACATTTTTTTTGTATTTAATCTTATTTTTCCATTATAAATAACAAGTTGTATATCAATCACTTAAAGACGAAAATTATTACTATTTTGCTTTTTGAATTTAACACTTAGACAAATTCAAATTTCCAATCTACTGATGTTTAAGCAATAATTATTCTTTCACTCTTAAAAATGAACCAATTTTCATCAAATTTAACTTAAAAATAAAAAAAAAGAACCGATGAAAAGTGTATCGCTGAAAGACCGGAGCACGAATCCAAAAAAGTGACAAACTTTCCGACCCACAAACCTCCTCCGTCTCACTTTCTTCTCACTTCCAATAAGACATCCGCACGAACCATGAAATGCGCTTACACCTCTTGTCGCGTCTCCTTCCTATACCACGCGCGCTCGAACGCTGCTGTAGGGCCAGAAAAAAATGTCACGCGTCATACCCTGCGTCAGCGGAAAAAAATGCGCGCGAGACAGAGAGTATATGAGCGAGAGGAGGAGAGTTATATGCCAGGCTCGGTGATCTTTTATGATAATTTGGGTTACCGAGTAGCTTTCGTAGAAGAGATAAAGAACCGCGGGAATTTCGTCATAACTCCACGCGCGCGCGTAATATGCGCTTACGGTATGTGTGAAAATAGGCCGCGCGACGAGGTTCCTTCTGGATGCCAATTGTCCGTTTAAATACTCCATAGATATATATAAACACCAAAATTATATTATTTAAGCACACGTCACGCAACATAACTTCCCAACTCAAATCCGTGCGATACAATGTTATAATACCTGTGCCTACAATAACCCACCGGCCGAAACCTCATCTCGCAATATCCCACACACCGATCGATTGTTCCTGCCGGCGGACTTTTCGCGCGGTAAGTTTCTCACGGCGCCGTAACTATATAATAGCCGGCTATCTTTCTCTCTCTCTCTCTTACGGCGCCCAAATGGATTTTCAATTAGTCCATGCGAACGCGCGCGATACCTTACATATATTTGTATAATATGTGTCTGCACGGAGAGAGCACCGCGTTTGAGTAACGGTCCGGAACGCGAGTTACGTGCATGTATGTATGTACGTATGTATGTATGGGCGACAGTATGTGCGTCAGCGAGTCTGACCCGTTTTGCGCAGGTATGCGCGTAAAGCTGCGTCGCGGCGGCGTGTATATATGAACGAGCAGCCTCCTGAGAGAGTAAAGTATCGGCGGTCGCGAGTGTCGTCGTCGCAATGAGGTTTTGGTGGGCACGATTTTTTTTTTTATGTATAAGTTAGTGCGTATTGTTTTGGAGAGTCGAAAAGATTTTCAATGAATTTGCGATGCTGAGGTATAATGTGCAGAAGGAATGTGGGTGCTTAGGGTTTATGGCAGTGATGAAATTTTATTTTATTACTATAGGAATTTTCGCTTATCGAAATTCGAAAATTATGCTTTAAAATGTAATGAGTATTGCGTATATGCATGAGGTACAATAGATACTTGAGGGATATAGAATATGTTTGAGCTGTAGACGAAAGCTGGGGTAAAAATAATTCACGCCGATTAGAAGAATAGAAGATTGGAAATGTGCTTAGAAATTTTTTGCCATTAATTTTCATCGATTATGGTGTGTATTATATTTTTTCCTTTATTATTAGTCTTAATTTTCTCAAAAAATAAATAAAAGAATCACAGAGTAATCATATAGTAGTCAAGCTTGCTTTTTTATACAACCAAACAATTCCACGCAGTTTCACTAAACTTCATACCTATCACAAAATTATTTCATGTAATATTCAAAGCACATTAAAAACCATACCAACTCTATCACCATCAAATACACCAATCAATAAATAACCCAAAAAAACCTCAATCTCAAATACTTCAACCCATTCACACACACACACACATTCCCA
Organism: Torymus auratus; assembly: GCA_900474315.1. Taxonomy (NCBI): domain Eukaryota; kingdom Metazoa; phylum Arthropoda; class Insecta; order Hymenoptera; family Torymidae; genus Torymus; species Torymus auratus. The sequence goes on along the minus strand of UXGD01004529.1, from coordinate 3,030 downwards.
ACAAACTCGATCACCAACCAACACTTATTAACCGACTTCTAAATACATTCCTCTACTTCTCGACACCGACAGGGAACCCCATCCGCGAGATGAAAGTCACGCGCTCGGGCCGCGCGAGCGGAAGTGAAAAGTATATTTTCGAGCGGCGCTATGCTTACACACACAGTCGGACACGTGGAATGCCTCCGGTGAAATTGATTTAGAAAGGCGCTCGCACGCGTTCACCTCCGGATCGAAATTATTAATCAGCGTGATTAATTTATCATCGCGCATCGCGCAAGTTTCTTGCAACACCTGTATAACACACTCACGGACAAAGGTTCACGATTCGTTTTGTTTAACGCGAGAGCGCGTTTATTAGACGCCTGTGTAATTACACGCTTGGAAAATGCATTCCCGAGGATATAATTCGGCTGGGAAGGTTTTCGATCAAGAGATGGATACATTTATACACTGTGCGTGTAACTGACGTGTTTGTTTTAAGTGCCGGTTGTTGGGCGCGGGCTTTAATCACTCTAATGGCTTGCATTATCAGATCTTTTGGGTACCTACTCCTCTGTATCATTTGTACCAACATTAGATAGCCGAGTGTGTTATTAAGTTTTAATCGTTGATCAATCTATCTCCAACACTTTCTCAAAAATCGCAATTTTTCTTTACATTTTCCCGTGATGTACACAGCCTCATTACATACTTTTTAACACCCTCTCCTTTGATCCCCCGACAGCACGCGATAAGAAGCGCCGATCAAAGCCCGATCTCTCATCGATACCAGATCACGCACTTCCCTCGCGTCCGCACGCATCACCTCCCTTGCAAACACCTCGCGCTACACACAAGCCGACGACGATGATGATGACGACGACAACAACAACACCCCCGTGTGTCTAGCCGCGCGCGTCTCCAGACCAAAGGCGAGAAGGCAGCCTACCACCGCCATGCATACTAATTGAAAAGATAATCAAAGCCGCCGGCGTCATATACGTGACCCGGGTCAACGCGGCGACACCTTTGTATATCCGCACCAGCGCTACACCCCCCGAAAACAACTCTTTGTGTACGTATATATACACGCAGGTATAACACGATGTACACGTAGACGAGTGAAGTGCTGCCAAGGAAAACAGATAAGACGCGCGCTGCGCTCATTAGAGGTGCGAAAGCGGGCCGGCAAGTGTGTGTGATGTTTGTCTCCCTCTCTCTCTCTCTCTCTCGTGTATCCTTTGAGGGGATGTACACTGGTGGTTAAACATTGACGGGATTCTATTTTCGAGAAGGGGATGTTGCGGCAGGTCGCGAGTTTACCTGGGGGAGTTGCCGCGCGGGGGTGTGAAGATTGAGTGCGGCTGCGTGTGTATTTTGGGAAAAGGGTGAGAGAAGATTGAGGTAGGTTGTAGTGACGATGAAAAAGATATATAGGTATGGTGGGGAACCCCGGGGTGGTGATGAAAAATTCAAGCTTAATGGGGGCTGTGAAAACAGTTCGCGTGGGAGTGTGTATAAGTGAGAAAGAGTGTAGATTTATTTGTTGTAGAAAGAGCTTGATGCGGGTATACTTCGTTGTGTACGGTGTGGAGGTTCCTTATGATTTTTTATTTATTCATTTGTAATGGTTCTCATATTTAAAGCGCATTTGAATTGAAGAAGTGATAATTGACAGTTATAACTTGATGGATTTTTTGTTGGTATATTATAAAGACAAAATTCAAACTCTTATCTAAGAATCGGTAAACGTATATATAGAACATGATTGTTATATAGGAAATATTTACAACTATAATCCTTCTCTCTATCAGCAAATCACTATACAAACCCTAAATTTTCAAATTTACAGAGCTTTCAAAGTTCACTGCCTGCATCACTCACACCAAAAGCCCTAAAAACTCCATTCTTCAACACCTTCAACACATACTCTCTCTCTCCTTACAACATTGCATAACCTTCAAAGCCCCTCTCGTCTCCTCTATCTCCTCCTCCTGGAACAATCCCTGGCATCCAACATGTTTTTCCGCGTCTGCATGCGCGCGCGCGAAAAAGGCGAGACGAAAGGAAATGCAGAAAAAGGAGAAAGAGTAGAGGAGGACGAGCGCGCACAGGCTCCCGGCAAGCTCTCTCTCCCCTCCCACTTCCTCGCGGCTGGCGCGGGCGCGTTTCTTTCTTCCTCGCGCGCGCGCCAGGGTCACATTCCACGCTCGGATATACCGGGAGGGAGGATACGATGCGAGAGAGTATAAGTGGAAGCAAGAGACTCGCGGCGTCTTGTCTCGGTGCGAGATGTGCGAAGTTGGATTGTATATACAGGAATTTTTAATGATTTCAGGGGGTGGTATTGGATAATTATAGCGATTAGTTTGTTTTGTTTGAGGGGTAGAAAATTTGTTTGTATAATATAGTTGTGGATGAAGGGACGTTGATATTACGTTATAAATGTATAAAGTAGGTTGGAAATTAATTTTAGGAACGACGTCATCCGCACTATTATATCACGTTTATTTTAATCATTCGTTCTATAGTCGTAATTAAATCCATTGAACTAAGCTCGTTGCTCTTTTGGTACCAATCAATACTTGGCGCCGTCTACGTCATTCGTTAAGGGATTACATTTCAATTAATCACCATAGCGAAATCTTCTGGGTTCCTGACATTCTTTTGAATAAATACATCCTTTTTGTTGTACCGTGAAAATTAATCACGTGATACTCCAATTTTTTCTAAAACCGCGATAATACAGGTATATTCAATTCATTACTTCTATTGTATACGATTATCGAATCGTACATATTGTCGTACTATTATAATTGAAACATGAAATAAATGATATCGATATTCCAATAAATGGCGATTTATAAATCAATCAATAATTGCCGAATTCAGAAGTTTAAACTTTAGAATAAAATAAAGAAAGAGAAATTCATTGCGATGGAGCTGATGAGATGATTATTAGGGTCATTTATTTATATTAGAAATCATTTGTTTCTATACAAACATTGTCTTTAAGAGTTGTTAATCACTACATACCATATATTATAC
>UXGD01004528.1:0-16852 GCA_900474315.1 Torymus auratus | reverse complement strand
AATCTTAATTATAACCGGAGAATTAGTCATAATTATGGTGAACGAGATGCTGAACGATCGACAAACATATATAATAAAATAACCTTAAAATTCCTGCCAATAAATCATTAATCTAATTATAGGTATATCAATTTATATTGAACTAGTAAATTCATGAATAAATGTAAAAAAATAGCGAAATCCAATCCTTCATGTTTTATGAATAGTAAATAACGCACCTAGGGAGGAAAAAACTTGGAAAAAACTCGCTTTCGGCTCGGGTGCCAATTTACACGAGATATGGGTTGTCCAAGTCTACTCCCGTGATGAGTAGGTATACTATTTTTCACCATACCCAGGCCGAAAATACTTCGCGTTTTTGAGCCGGGAGTGAAAATAGCATTTACGGCGAGGGTATCTCTGGTGAAAATATAATTAGGTATGGCGCACTCCGCGCAGAATTCATCTCTCCGTCTTCATCTCTGTCTTTCTCTCTCGCTGCTTCTCTCTCATATACACACAGTCTTTTGCTGTGTAGTGCGTTACCTGCGTACCTCTGTGCGACCGTTAGAGATTAGCCCTGTCTCTTTCTCTCTCACTGACTCTTTCTCATATACACACACGCAATCTTCTACTGCGTAGTGACTAATCTGTAGTTGTGTACCACGCGACCGTTAGCTGTTAGAGGTTAGCTTAGATTTTTTATGTAAAATGGAGCAAAATCGAAAAAATCGAAAAAAGTTCTCTAATAGCTAGAGAAAATGAATCTATTTATCCCTGTTACAACTTACTTTAAACAATGCTTACAATAGATTCACCTTGAAAACGACCATTACTGATTTGGCTCACATATATACTGTGTTTATAGAAAAATTAAGTTTTCCCCGTTAATATTAGAGCAATTTTCATAAATACAACTTAAAAATTATCTACCATAATAGAATAAGAAGACAATTAGTTTTTTATTCAAATCTATCATAATAAATATAATGCAATATTCGAATTTTTAAGGAAAACATCTAATAAAGGAGGAAATTTTATTTTCTAAATTTGAAGTTAATATACTATATACCATTGTATGAGTTTTAGAATTAGGTAAATGTTACTACAGACTTTAAACTAGTGAGAATCGTAGTCTCAAAGTCAAAACAATACATCAGATCTTTAAGCACAATAGTATGCTTAAGGGTGTTAAATGGTTGTAGGCGTTGGTAATTTGAAGAATTTTTCACAATAATTTTTACGCCTTTCATGATAAAAGTAATAATATACATTGAAAGAAGGTGTCTTGAACTAACGACAAAAAATTCTTTTAACGAAAGTTAATTATTGTGAAAACCAATTACTATCGTTCATTACATATCATCATTTGTAAATTGACCATATATTTGCAATAAAATGACTATTACTATTACTATTACTATCGTTTAAGGGGGCAAGCCTGGGTTAAAGTCTAAAAAAATAAAATTTAGTATAATCAGTCAGATATAACTATTTTTTCAAATATATATAAAAAACAACTTTATACCTTAAAAATATATATGAAAAGCCACATTTAGCACCTCTCTGGCTCCTATATTTTGTTTTATAACTGTGTAATATGACCGCTGGATTGAAATATCAATTTTTGGATATCACCTCAGGGCATGTAGCACTCCTCTGGATCGCTTTGACCAAATGAATGAGAGAGTGAAGAAAATCTTGTCTATACATATTTATATAGAATAAGTGGAGCAGATTTCGAAAATAGACACAATTAATTTTTATATACAGAAGTAAATGAAAAAATTGGAAAAATCATTAAAAAATTATTGAAAGATGGATATTAATATGTATATTCAAATTTTTCTCCAAACTCTCATTCATTTGGTCAAAGCGGTCCAGAGGAGTGCTACGTGCCCTGAGGTGATATCCAAAAATTGATATTTTAATCCAGCTGTTATATTACAGGCTTATAAAACAAAATATAGAAGTCAGCGAGGTGCAAAAATCTAGTTTTTTATGTATATTTTTGAGGTATAAAGTTGATTTTATATAGATTTGAAAAAATAATTATATCTGACTAATTATACTAAATTCTATTTTTTTAGAATTTGACCCAGACTTGCCTCCTTAAAGAAAATTAAAAAAAAAGTTACATGCAATTGTTTATAAGTAAATTGAAAATCTGATAGAAAAAATTGCATTTAACTTTGCAGTTTTTAATAATTTTTTGTTTTTTGTATCAGAATCTTCCCCTGAAATTGAATAAGGAACAAAATTATCGTTTCCTTTTTTTTAAATTTTCTTTAGGCGACGGTAACTGGTTTTCACAATAATTAAATTTGTTTAAAGAATTTTTTTTCGTTATTTCAAGACCCCTTCTTTCAATGTATATCGTTCCTTGTATCATGCAATGCGTTAAAATTATTGTAAAAAATTCTTCAAATTACCTCCGCCTACAATCATTGAACATCCTTAAATGACTTATACCGAGCACTGTACCATTACATATTATATATATCTTCAAAGAAGCTCGGCAAAATCAATCCTAAATAAACATATATATATATATATATATATATACGAACAGGTACTTATGGTAATCGTCACTTGTCAAATTCCCCATCACACGGCTCTCATCCTTGATCTCTTCCACTCACACCACCTCGAGTACACATCGAGGCTGTAGACCAGCATCGGCAAATCAATTCCCGCGGCGGTACTGTATACCTACGACCACGGCGATCGATCAACACTTACACACCACTGCAACGATTTTTCCTCCACATATAGCCCAGTCGCTCAGTGAATCGGAAGAAGCGCGATTTCGCTCTATGGTCACTCGTGTGTGTGTGTGTGTGTTCTTCTCTACCGCCTAGGGATTATTTTATCTCGATGTTGCGGTCGTTCCGGCAGCAGCGGTGGTGGGACGCGCTCCGGATTTATCGAGCCACTCTGCGGAATGAACGTTTATTGGTCCGACGCCTCCCTGATTCCGCGGCGTGTGAGAGAGAGAAGAAGGCTCCGAGGGGGAAGAGAAGAGTGGCGAGCACTTGGCCGGAAAGTATCGTAAAACGAGTGCGGAATGCATGTACTGTTGTGCAGAGCGGTCGAACTCCTGTTCCGGGATCTTACCTTGATTAAGTTTTAATGGATGTCGGAACGGCTTTTGCATCGCCGATTGATCGATAAAGGGGGCGATTTGCACGAGTTGGGATGGGCGCTTTCGCGCAGTGGATCAGTGCTGAGTAGGAACATGGGAAGCATTAGCGGTTATGTTGGGTGATTAAGTGTTTTTATTGGCTTGACAAAAAAAGTCATTTATTGTACTTCTTGCGAACTTGGAAGCGTATTTGTTCCTTGATGCCGGAACTGTGGCTATATATAATATGGCTATATGGCCCATATAAAACTAATATTTTCCGATCTATACTGATAAACTTACATATTTTAGTTGTGCTTTCAATTTCTTTTGACGTAAATATATTAGCGCGTATAAAGCCTATTTGATTAAATTTGACGTAATGGAATTTTTCTACTTTAAAATTTATTAAAATCTATATCTGAGCTGCCAGTTAAGTACTATAAGTTTCGTCTCGACACAGTGAAAAAAAAATATATTCATCCAAAAATTTGTATTAAAATTGTAATATTTTATGCAAGAGATAAATGATTTTTTATCAACTACATCTCTTTTTTGCAGCAAAGGGAATCGACTTTTCATCATAATTTGTCGAGTGTCCGTCATAAAGATCAATAATGCCATGCAATTCACCTTGAGTGAAAACATCCATAAATACTCTCGAACAACCAATACAGGATTCCAGAAAATAGTAAATAGAAAAACCAATAGTGCTGTCTACAGCATTGCCCGCCGCAAACCACAAAACAGTTTCGCAAAGAAATTAACATTCGCCCGGCATTCCCTCGGCGAACCGCCAAACAAAAATCATCCCCCGATAGTTCTTGAAACTTCGGCAAGTTTACCGACGTGCGTGTGTATACATGTACTCCCCCTGCCGCCCTACTCGACTCCCGCAAAAACGCCAGTGGCTAAGGCTCCCGCGCTTCGAAGTTGCGCTAAACGCGTGACAGCGCACGAGCGCGACGACGGCTTTCGGCCGCGAGTTTAAAGTGTCCGGAACCGCATCGTTACCTCCCCCGCACGTCAGGCGCCGCGGGTGGCCGAGATCCGCCGCCACTGCGTCGCAAGTTCCCGCTTTCGCACGCGACTCCCTGGACATGACACATCGCCTTGGCGATGGCAACTTGGAATTCGCCCCAATCTGTCGCTCGCGCGCCCGCGCACCGTTTATTAAACCGCAAAATACCGAGAGAGGCCTTGAGGTGCGTACACCCTGGCCTTTGAGATTTAGAGTGTATATACAGCTGTAACGTTGACAAGTGAATGTAAATTACAAAGGCTGTAGAAATTTATACACGTTTACAGCTTGGTAGGATAAACTCATTGATTTTCTGTGTAAGATGCATTGAAGCGCAATAAATTTTGAAATGAACCAATAAATTATCAGTACGAATTTCTGAAATGGTATAACAGTGGCATTTTCTAGTCTGCAAATAATGCTACAATAATTATTTTTGGCTGCCCGGGGTGACGTTTTATGAGTCGTAATCAAATACCACCAGAGCAGTTTTCGTTAAGGTTTATGGCGTTTCACTGTGTCCGACCTCAAGACGAAGGTTGCATGGTGAATAACAGTTTAGCATAACGGTGTGGACTACTGACATTCTAGCGTTAATCACCTTGGACAAAAGACTCGTTCTGATCATCATAACCATAATAATATATCAATGCTGTCGGTACGATCTTCTATCCATAATGTTACATTAAACACTTAATGATAATTCAAAAATTAAACGTAGTTTTTGAAATATGAGTTTGAATTTACAAAAATATTCCAATTTTATAAATTGATTAAAGATTATATGTTTCCAACGTTGTTTAATTATTACTTTATTATTACGTTCCCGTCAATGAGTATGCTATTTGGTATAATTTATTACATTTATAGACTTAAGTAAAGTCTTGGTTTAATTCACTTTGATGAGGAAGATCGAGAATCGAAATATACAGCTTTGCGTCAATTTCAGTTAATGTATATAGATGTGCCAAGAGAGATATGGAAAATCAAAGGGGGGCGATGCGCTGCCTACGTTCAATGTCATCATGAGATCAGCTGATGCTGAGAACCCAATGAGGAAACAACACTTTATGGTCATCAGAGGTGAGGCGAGTCTCTTTCGCTAATGGCCTCGTTGCGAGCATCACAGACTTTGTCAAGGACGACGCGAGAGCGCCAACGACTTATCTTCTGGCCGGCAAGACAAAAATACCGGAATAGCATCTACGCCGCGAGACTTTTTTCTCTCACTTGTTTTTTCGTGTAAAAGTCGAAACCGTGTTTTTAATTTAGCTATCGTTTCGAATTCTGTCCAGGCCGAGTTAGTCAGCGATATTTCGAGGCACATACTGTTAGCGACTACGAGACGACAAGGTGAGCTGCTAAATATCTATATTACTTCAAGTAAACATTCGCTGCATGAGTGAGATTCGGTACCATTCTTCGTTTATGCGTAGACTTACAAACTGCGATAATTATGATAATTTTGTGTGTTAAGATAGTCTTGAACTGAGCGTCGAAGGTTCATACTGTAGAGAAACATTTTTGAGAGAACGGCACGTTTATATCTCTTATTATCCGTGTCCCTCGCTCTGCCTCTCTACCTCTGCCTTTCTGTCTGTCTGTTTTTCTCTCTCATGCGTCCGCTGACTCACGCTACACCCCATATTCAATTATTTTTTTACGTTGCAATTTTCTCTTTTTATTTTAATTCTCATGATTTAACTTTATTAAATACTTTTTTTTTCAAGAAATCGTCCTACGATTATTCAAGTTAACAGAAAAACACTACATTTTAAGCGACTCTCATTGCTCTGACAATATTGTCGATATTTTAATGCAAAAGTTCAAATCTAAATTTGTACTTGGATCTGCCTTTGGGAGTATAATTTTTTATTTATTCATGATTCGTCTTTGGATTTGCATCGCAGGCGACTGTACATCAGAAAACTTTTGTCAATAACGGTTGAAAATGTTTTAAAGGGGAACGTATACTTATCCATTGTTGTAAATTAATATCTGCTTATCCTTATATCCCTCCGTCATATCTGACACGTATACACATAGTGCCAAAGGTGAGGCAAGATCTCGCGGTTTGACCTCAGCCCTCTCCAACTCAGCAAACGCCCTTGTTCGAATTTTTATTTTACTCAAGGTGTAAGTAACGAACGGATCAAGCGTAAAATAGACGATGCTGAGAGGATTGAGATAGTTGGTGATTCGAAAATGCCTGGCATATCATTGACTATGTTTAATTGAATTAGTTTTCAGTACAGTAAATTCCTCTTTCTCGTGGTTCTACTACTGGTCTACTAGTTTTGTAGCTTTATCGCGGAATTTACTTTAGTTTAATAATAAATTGAATATTTAAATATGTTTTTTAAAGTTAAAATGTCAAAAACTAAACTTTACCCTCAATAAACGCTTATATAAATCTCATTGAAATCTTCATCACGATATACAATTTTCTACGTACAACCACCAAGAAGCGTTTAAAGCGATCAAGATCGAAAGCGCGTATACATCGCCCGACGCGCTTCAAAGTGTTCAGCTCGAAATAAAAATTGTTCGGCCCGCTATCCCCGACAAGATCTGCGCGCTCGGCGCTGCCTAACCGATCCCCGTGGAGTAATTCCGATATCGGACCGCCGAATCGACACGACAGGCGGCGTGCGGTCGTCACACACGACGACGATCGATAACACCGGCAGTCGCACAAAGAAAACATGAGGGTGCCTATCGACGAACATGTCCTGGAACTAATATAATGGCGATAATCATTGTAATAATGATAATAGCGTCGGGGCTATTTCCATCGCGGTAGGGTACGAGAGATTGAACTCGGACGCGCGATTCGTACTGGCGTGAATTCATACTCGTTAGTGTATTAAATTATGGCTGTTTTGTTATGCAGAGCGACAGTTGATGAGGTGGCGTTTATAAATTATTGTATATAGTTTTCATGCTTTTTACCATAAAAGTAGGTAGTTAGCGTGCTTTATTTAATTTTTATGATAATGGCTTACGTCGTAGGATGTCATATACCCGAACGATGGAATTGGAGGAAGTGAAAACTTAGTTGAGTGTAAATCGTGAATCGATCGTATAAAATCAATTACTTACAAATACATTAGAATTATTCTAGTTTATTTAATAAATAAGAGTGTATTTTGTAAGTAATACTATTCTTCATGCATTTACAGAAAGCCACTTTAGTTTCAAATTCTTTTATTTTAACACTTTAAAAATCGCGACAGAATTGTCTATCTAGCTGCGCCATGTATAACTGTCGCGGTCCTCAGAGGACAAAAAGCGTTTTTCGCGCTGTCACGAAAAGTCTCTTGTTTTTATTAGACTAGTAACGAAGTAGAGATAATAATTTCGAGATGAATTTTATAAAGTAGTAATAATTTTTAACGTGTTTATGAAAAGTAGGAGGTATTAAATACGAAATACTTTCAAATGTTTACTAAATGTTGTTTAATTCTTAACACAATAGAAAGCAGTATTTTTACATAAATAACCTTACTTTGATTTTGCCAACGAACTTTTCGCTACCTTAAAGCAACCACTAACAAAGAGCCCTTTAAATATTGATAATGTCAACGTTGGCAGGCCGGTGCCACTTGGGCCAGCCGAAAAATACTCGAAAAATATTGACCGTCAGGGGGGTCGAGGTGGCCTGCTAGAGCTCCCCACACACTCGACGTCGCATGCACGCGTGCAGTTCGTTCATCAAATTTGCCTCTCTCCTCCCTGGCCCTCGAGCTGCTCCCCCGCGTCTCTATACACGCACGCGTGGGGTTGAACAGCGTTGGCGTGCGCAGTAGCGCTGCCAACGAGATATAGGGGGAGAGGGAGATAGACAAGCAGCTGCATTGTGTGCAAACGCTTTCTGTGTGTATATCTACAAGTTTACTCGAGATAACCGCTGAATGAATTCATTTATTGAATTTTCCTCCTCCCCTCCCCCTCTCTCTCTCTTCTTCGCCTTGCCCCCGTTATTACTGCTCGGCCGCGCACTATCAATCTCTCGTCTCGTGTTCCTGCATGCATTATCTTTTCTACACCCTTCTTTCTGGTCTATGCTGATCTGTGTCTATTCTTTGTCACTTATCGTTATCGCTTTTCAGTTATCTGTATTCGGGTTGTGGGTTACATTACTACCTCTGTTTTAGTGATTTCACCCTTTCTGCGAAGTTTAAAAAAGACCGATTAAGAACGTGAATTAAAAAAAATTATTTTATGATTTGTTATTAAAGACATAAATTGCAAATTGTGTTTAGGCAAATGGATAAGATAATATCATAGATTTATTCATTTGAAATAAAATTAAAATTAGAGTTGACGTCGCACAACAGAGAAGCAATAAAACTCTTCGAGTGATAGCATAACGAAATAGATATCTTTTTTGAAAATACTTTAAACATCATTTATTGACACATAAACCCTTCCAGAAGTAACTTCTCATAATTTCTCGTATAAATCAACCGTAAAATTTTCTTGCATAGTTATACTACACATTCGTATGTACATACAACTAAAATAATTGTTATCTAGAAATATAAATAAATTCTTTGCTGTGATAATTACGGTTACGTATAGCACGGTAAAAACACTTCGAAACTCACTATTGTCTTACTGTTTTCCCATCGATTTCGATCATGTCTGTTTTTTTGTCACTCTTTTTGCCAGTCACACAGATTCATTATACCACTTCGGCGATTCCACCCCTCGACTCCCGTTTAGCAATCGTGATCATCGTATAACGCCAATTCGACGTGTATAACTGGTCGAGCATTATTGTTGAGTCCCCTCGCAATAGTAATAATAGAGAAGAGGAGTGACGCACATTCGTGCACGGGAAACTAGGCGCACGTAACGCTTCGACTATTCAGTGGCTTTGGAACCGAAAAATATCGATTTTACGTAGAACATTAACATCTATGCCGACACTCGCACACTCATGTCCACGGGACATTGGACTGTGGACATAGCCTGATAGTGGCACGGAAAAGTGCAGATAATACTAATTTTCGATAGGGGTTTAATGATGGCTATAGTAACTGGTCGATCTATTGAACAGGGTTAAACAATAATACTTCTCTTGTGAACGTCTTTTTATATTCTGTGCCTAATCAATATACCTTATTTACTTTTGAAACGCGGTAGTCAGTAAATGTTTCATTGTTAATTCAGAGAAAATAGTTGATTCAATGCAGAGTCAAATGAGAAATTTGGAAATATGTTTGAAAAATTGAGTTTATTGAATTTAGATTTTTTTTTCAAAATGAAAGAGCACGTGATGAAAAATGCTCGAACATATTCAAAGCGTCTTTTCCCCATGAAATTCGATAAATATCGCGTCCTCTCGAAAGATCGCCGGCCGAAGAATAGCCCACGCGCGGTATGGCAGCGAGAGCAGAAAGCGATTTCCGGATCGGAAGCGCGCGCTTTTTATCGGTCAGATGGTTTCCCTTCTCTCCTCAAGAATCTGCAGCCGATAAACCGACAAAGGAGACGCTAGCGGCGCAAAAAGAAGCCTCCGCCACGAGAGAATATCGATCCATAAGTACATGTGTGTGCGCAAAAGGAATAGAGCGATGCATTCGAGGAAAACGTGATTTCCGAGGACGAGCACGCGCGGGGGCGTCGGGTGCGAGGCAAGGGGTGGAGGCAGGAAACGATCGCCGATGGTATTTTCCATATATAGAAGCCGCGCGGCCTCGCATATGGCGCTACATGTTTATTCATCGCGCACCCGTTCATTACCCACATGACAATATTGGATGATGGGAATTGCTTGTATCCCGTGACACGCACCATTTGATATGCGGGCCCGCCTCCTGCCACCACCCCCCACCTCCCACCGGTCTGTATACGCACGTCTCTCTGTGTGTATATGTACAACTATGCGCGCGCCGCGGGCCTCGCTCTCGTGTCGAAATGCAACTAACAAGGCTCTTTTTTTCGTTCGCCCTCCTCCGGCTCCGGTGTGTTTCCATTATGAATTTGCGATATTGAAAATTTCGCCCGCAGCATTTTGCATGCAGATTTCTCGACGGATTTCGCCGCGAGGGATCCTTTCATCGGTTTTATAGGGCCGTATAGTAAAAATTGATTTTTGGCCTCGCGTTGCGTCGGTTGATCTGAGCGCAGAGATTTTTACGCGCCCCGAAAATAGCCCGCGGACGGTTTTATTGCGACGGAAGTGATTTTTTCTCCCAGAGTACATAAAGTGATATGATTCGGTGAGCTTTACCAGGTTAAGTAAGAATTATGGTTCTCTTCTGAGCCCTGTTAAATTTAAAGATTATCATAATCTTAATTGAACAAGGGCGTTGTGATCGAAATTTTTATATTGCCATGTATTATAATACTCGATATTGTATGAAATTTTTTAATATTTTACTATAAGAATAATAAACATAATGTATCGAAATTTGATAGTTACGCATGTGTCATTAATTTATTATTCATACATATAGGTATACATTGTGAATTTAGTAGGGGTATGAATAACATAATCTATTTATATAATCTATCTATTAGAACATAAAACTAGAGAATGTGAGATTTCATTTACTTTGTTGTTTTCCTTCAAAATGTTGATTCCTTTTCAAAAGTGACATAAGTTCAAACTAGTTTTCGATAATACGTCGAAAAATGACAAAAACCCGTTCCTTAGCAATTTTACAGTATTTTGTGTATTAACTCATGTCACTTTTGAAGGAATCGACATTTTTTCATCCGGTAAAAGCAAATAAAAGCTCGCATTCTCTAGTTTTATTTTCTTTTTTTTTAAATGGATGTGCAACTTCCTGATAAAATGATTTATTTATTAACATTTTTTTCGAAATAAAGTTACTGTTCGCAGACAAGCTTACCTTCAGATTTATCACGTTCCCGATTTTTTGTACATTCAAAATAGCCCAAAGAACCGGAAAAGCCTGGACTGCGAGCCTCTTGAAAGTTTTGTTTTACAATTTTGATACCTAATTGTTTTATCATTTCGTTATCTTGAATTCAATTTTTGTATTTTTTTAGTTAATGTCTTTTCCTGCGTTCTTGCAACATAGTTATATATAACAAATAAATATCCATTCTTATACGTAAATTCAATAGTTCTGAAATCTTGATATATAGCAAGCTACCGACGTTACACGACTATTCCATCAAGCGCGGTTGCGCTTGCCTTTGTTCTCAATATTACTAATTGACAAGTTGCTCGAATCAATATTAATTTACAACAAATTGGGGTATCAGTCTATTGGCTTATGTGTCAATATTTTCATCTGTGAATTGCGACCTTTATATGATAGTTTCTTCAATTGTTTTGGCTTGGATATATATAGCTTATTGATTATTTTTTTTAAAAGTTATATCAATTATTTTACTTATATGATTATTTTGTTACTGATGGCAATATGACAAAGATTAGCAGAGTCAATAGTGCACTCCCGAATCCATTATTTTTTACTCCAATAAGTAGCGATAGCTTACATCTAACAATTTCATTACCAATAAGTAGCGATAGCTTACACGTAACAATTTCATTACCAATAAGTAGCGATAGCTTACACGTAACAATTTCCTTACTAATAAGTAGCGATAGCTTACACGTAACAATTTTCTTACCAATATAGATTAATTGTCATTCTGCTAAGCGGTTCATATGTCCGGATTATTCTAAACTCACCTGTAACAAAAAGAAACAAAGATAGTTAATTAACGGTGATTCACCAATATGTAATATCTATATAGTTTTATATTTTCTTATATTTTCTTTTTATAGCATCACGTCTTAAATTTTTTTATTTCAAATTGTTTGTAAGAACGTATATATAGTTTTATTTGAAATTGTTTAAATAAGAAGCGTATATAATGATCAATCAATCGTCAAAATCGACAAAACCGTACAAGAAATATTGAAAATAGAAAATATTCTGAAAAATTCTATAACCCAATTCTTTAAATCTTATGAAAGATTCTTTCAGGACCATGATCTCGGTGAAAAAATGAAAAAACCCTACGAAAAGTGTGAATGCAGTTTTTTGACACAAAGTAGTTCAAACCATTTTTTTCATGTAGAATGTGAACCCTCTCTCTCTCTCTTTTGAACTCCTAAGTGACTCCAATAAAAGAACTCACGTAACACATAATAGCATATAATATCTCGAAATTCATTAAAACTATGGACAAATACGAGGAAAATTTGTTTATAGAGTATACGGATTGTTATACTACTATTTGTGAATAGTCTTAAATATTTTCAAACAATTTTTCAATCAAATTTCACTTTTGGGAAAGTTAAATCATAATATAGAGAAATTCATAAATTTAAAACTAAAATTATTCCCCGGATGACACGCGTATTTCTAATTTTCAAAAATCGCATCACAAGGAAATGCACAAATGTCTATCGGTCTGAAACAATGAACACAGCAAAGGGCAAATATGTTTCGTTCGACCCAAGAATTGCAAACATGCGCACATGTGGTCGACTACTACTCCAAAAAGAGACATTGGCAGAGAGTGAGAGGAAGGACAAACCGCAAAAGTAGGAAAATATGAACAGTCGACAGAGACACACACACGGACACATAGAGACACACAAACGAGCTTCCGATCCGTGGGATTTGCCGCATGTGAAGCGACTCTCCGGCAGGCGAGTCTCCCAGCGTCGCTCGACCCCGTGCATATTTGCCTATCGTTAGTAATATATTTATTCGAAGACCACGTGAGCGCAACGCCGATTAATTAGCGGCATGATCGATTCGCTAGCTGGCGGCCCGATCGATCGTTATTTACCTGGAACAGTGGAGCTCACCGTCTGTACTTTCGGATTTTCGTGGTTATAAGGCGAGTGCGGACGCGCGCGCGCACTCCAGTCGATGTTGGTAATTTATGAACGGTGATGGTAATTAATGGATGGTCTCGGTATCTTTAGATGCACAGGTGTGCGCCGTGGTCGTAGAGTACACCGTGATGTCAATTAATAAAAGGAGTTTGATAGGTGGTGAGCTGGCATCGCCGTGCGATTTGCTTTGTTTCGTGTTAGTTCTTCGATTAGACCATCGTATGTTCCAAATATTCTTATGGTTTAATCTTATTGTATTATAATACGTTTTAATTCGTGGAATGAAAGTTAAATTCAACAATAAATTTGAATAATCAAATTATTGTTTGAAAAATTCTACTCTTAACTATAGTCATTAAATTACGTTAATTTTATATAACATTGATTTTGTATAATTTCATTCCATCACTATAAGATCTAGAATAAGTCCTTTTATTAAATTCCATTCAACTGAATCATAAAAGTATTAAAATGGAAAAGAGAAGAGCTGACGACTCACACGTGAAATCCATTAATCTTTCGCCGAACATTGAAGCATAAAAGCATATATTTTTCTCTTTTTATGCCGCTCGCCGTATGTACCGTCAAGAATTATGCATAAAAGAACACTTAATTGTTCTTATGGTTCGTAAAAGCTACAAATATTTAAGTAGCTCTTATATAAATTGTAAGCATTATATATGCCGAAATTCACAAAAAATTTAGTGTCCGCAAAAACAACGAAAAAAAAGTTGAAGCACACCTCTGAAATTAATTTTTCTTATGAGAATTTAACATATGGAAAAAATGGACGAAAAGTAATCAGTGACAATTAGCCAATAGCAAGCTCTTAAATATGACAAAACATATTCCACCATAAAGCGATTAAAGTAGAAGAAAAGAGCTTTAATTTGGTATGAGAATGACCAAAAACTAGCGATTTTCCCCAAATCCACGCAATTCAATCATTATTGGTCATTTTTCGCGATTTTTAAATGCACATAATTTTGCGCCAAATTGGCCGATTTTTCTGATTCTTACCTCAAATTAAAGGTCTTTTCTTCTACTTTAATCGCTTTTTTGTGGACTATTTCGACGGCAGAGAGGAAGAAAGCGCTATCTCGGCGCGAGCATCGAAGAAGGGGTTATCTCCGCGCGAACTCCGAATTGCTATCTCGGCAGCTGAGGTAGCGCCTTTTTTCGGAGTTCGCGCCGTGATAGCGCCTTCGTGCTGCTTGCGCCGAGATAGTGCCTTCTTGCTGCTCGCGCCGAGATAGCTCCTTCTTCTCTGCTCGCGCCGAGATAGCCCCTTCTTCGCTGCTCGCACCGAGATAGCGCTTTCTTCCTTTCAGCCGTCGATTTGTTGTCATCTTTATTAGCTTGCCATTGGTTAATCATCATCAGTGACTACTTTTCGTTCATTTTTCCCATGTTAAATTCCCATAAGAAAAATTAATTTCAGCTTTCTGAAAAACAATATTTCGATTTCCTTTGTTCAACACTGCTTTCATACATTGTATTAAATACAGAATGAGAAAAACCAGTTGTCCAAGGTGTGCTTCAACTTTTTTTTTCGTCGTTTTTACGGACAAGTTAGGGGCAATTTTTTGTGAATCTCGACATATAGAATCACTTAATACATAAATTATATACGTTGAATTATGATTGAAGAACAAAAGACAACCCAACCACATCAAAAGACATTACGAGTTCCGCCTATTTATCACGCTCCATCTTTTACACCCTAGGTTCCCGAGGAAGACCTACATCTCACTCACTCTCTCTCTCTTTCACCAATAGATCTCGGTCACGCACGAACTACCGCATCCATCGCTCGGGCGCATCGCCGGTTGCCACTCAACAGGCGCAATCGCACGCGGCTCTTCGTCGAGGCGCAAGAAGCGACGCCG
The DNA here is from genome assembly GCA_900474315.1 of Torymus auratus. Lineage (NCBI taxonomy): Eukaryota > Metazoa > Arthropoda > Insecta > Hymenoptera > Torymidae > Torymus > Torymus auratus. The sequence continues at coordinate 2,000 of UXGD01004528.1, read as the reverse complement.
TCTTCTCTGAATCGATATATAGACGCGCGCGCGTGTCTGCTGTAGGCGAAAAGGCGTCGCTGGCGCGTGCGATACGGCCCGATAACGGCTGTCAAGGGAACAGCGCTCATCCATTTTCTTATCGCAGTGCAGCGCGAAATGCGAGACGGAGGGATCGAGTGGAACGGAAGCGCCTATACGTACGTATGGGCGGAGCACGCGTGTGCTTGCGCGATGCGTCTGTGTGCATTGTGTAAGTGGCGGGTCGTTGCGTCCCTCTCATGCACTTCTTAATTACTTTTAGGCGTGCGTGGGTGATTCTCTTTAAATTTGGTCTAATAAGCATTTAGCATTTTAGTTTGAAAATATTTACTCTATTACTAAATGAAAATTGTTTTATGTCTACCCGAAATTACTCAAAGAGTATACAAAATACCGCGACCATAAAAAAGGAATAATGTCTTTGGAAAACACGCTTTAAACAGAGTTGATTTTAAAAACAAACCCCGAAGTTTGTCGTAATACTATATAGTATACACCGGGCACGATTTAGTGGCGCAAACGCATGTATATTTACGAACCACGCAAACTTTCCCAGCATGTATACATGCGCAATGCAGCTACACATACTGCAGCGGTACACTTGTATAACTGCAGAGACTGGCAGAATAAATAAGTTAGGGTAAAATAATTGAATCAGTTACGGAGCGGAGGGCATTCGTCAAATAAAAATAATTTTCATTTGATTAAATATATTCAATTCGTTAACTTTATTCGTAATTACCTCAATAGAATATATATAAAAGAAAATTATGTAAATGAAATAAAGAATTTTATCTTGCTCTTATTAATTTTATGTTAGTATCATTCAATTAAAGTAATGAAAATTTAATAGCTGAAATAGAATATAATAGATTCAATTTCCCAGTTATATTAATTTCTTAATTTAAACTAGATTAACACTGAAATTAATATCTCTGTTAGTTTAATTACTTGAAAAATATAATTATTTGCAGACTATTATGAAAATATTCTTTATGAAAAATAAAAATAAAAACAGCATATATTAGTTAATATAGAGAGTTAGCGGGTAAAAAAATTCAACGGAAAACACAAATCTCGTTTTATGAAAAACTCCAATGAATTTGTAGGTTGGGGATAAAGCGGCCCGCGGACAAGTTAATGGCAATATCATTATTGCGCGCGTTGCGTGGCGCGCGTTATTCACCTCAACAAACTGTGCGGGCAATGCATTAATCTCCCGGAGCAATGCATCACACGCCGCTCCGTTGGCTCTCCATATGCACTCGCGGCTGCTTTCCAGGCCCGCAGACAGAGCAAGAGAGGGAGTGGGAGAGGGCGGCAGAAAACAAGACAGAGAGAGAGGGAAGTGCGTGAGTTTGGATAGAGCTACGGGTGCGGTGGGCTTTTTCGCCAGCCGCGAATTAATGCTTTAGAACGCGTTCTTTAAAAATAGAGCCGCGAATTTTGTAAAAGCGGAAATGCGTGTGTATGCGCAGGTTTGGTGAAACTAAATGAGTTAAGCCAGGGTTTACAATCTCTTGAATGGAAGAGCTTTAATTAAAACATTAGTTTCGAAAGGAGAGATTTCTTTTGAAATGAGAGTGGGTGTTATATGCACATCGTGCAAACAAAGATAATATATATTTCTATTAAAAAGTTTATGAAACGCATTAATTGGGATATCATGAGTATTTTAACAATGAAACAAGTATTAAGGAGGCTTCGACGAGTTTTTGTAAATACATAAACATTTTTTGAAACTTTACAAATATATTCTTCCAGCATTAAACTTTTCATTTATGTCAAGATAGTGCTAGGTCAACGAGCAAATTATCGAGAAAACTATAGGTTTATAAAATGTTTTTTTCAACATACAATAACCTTATAGGAAATAAAATTCATTTTCTATTTATTCCATTATAAATACCCTGCTAAAAATGTTAACTAACGGTTGGCGAGCCGTTGGCCAATTTTGAAATTAAAAACGTCACACCATG
>UXGD01004527.1:0-16859 GCA_900474315.1 Torymus auratus | reverse complement strand
TGCAAATAAGTATAATTTTATAAACTGATTATTTTTTTATTCTTCGCAATTTTTAGATAACAAGAAGAGTCCACAGCCTTTGGGAAACGGATTTTCCCGGGCATTGGAAATTCGATGTCTAATATCTAAAAATGAAACTCAGTACCTACATTTCCAACGAATGGGCCATCTATGGGCAATCTCTTTTCAAATATCCTCGACTTCGTTAAAAAATGATGTCTCTTCTATTAACTGTCACATTGTCAGTATTTAAGATACGAAAACGACGAAAAAAAATTCTAAAAGTAGACAGTAAAACCTAAAATTTAAGCTCTGATTTGTTTGCAAAATATTGATTTTTCAGGAAGTTTAAGGCAATCAAAGATCAAAAGAAAAGAGCGCGGCTACCCGTTCTTTTGAAATTGCCATAGAAAAAAGCGCCATTGAAGAAAAGCGGCGCTACCGCTACTCGTTCTTTTTTCGGTATTATGATTAATTAAAAATTTTATAATTTTACCATAAAATCATGTTTTACATTTTTAGTTAAAATTTTTAATGAAAATTCTTTCAAAACTAATAATTAATAAATTCGAAAAGTAAGCCTTTAATAAATCATGAAATAGTGTAGGCTTTATGAAGGGTAAATAAGAAGACAAAGAGCCGGAAAAAGATGAAAAGAAGAAGCGAAAGTCGCAAAAAGGAAGCATAGCTCGCTCAGAGGACCAAATTAATAGTAAAGCGAACTTAATAGAGAACAGAGTCAACAAAATTCCCTTCTGCCTCTCTCAATGATTTCTTTGTTCTCCGCGCGCGCTTCTTTCTCGCGTGCGCGTCTCTCTCTTTTCCTCTCTCGCACGCTTTAACGCGGAAAAGGGGGGAAGGAAGACACGCGGATTGCACGCCGTGGCCCGTAATGAGAGTAAACAGAGCTGGCGCGCAATTAAAATTAGAATTTAAAGCGCAATAAGCGGCAGATAACAGCGTTTAATCGTCCGCGCGCGCGCGGTAGTAACGAGCTAATATTAAGTGGCTGCTGCCAGCCGCACAGGCTAAGCTTCTATCACGCGATACTCGTGCGTGCTTAGACCTTCGGGAGTAAGAGCGAGCTTGTAGCTTCTTTGGCTACTAAAAAATGTATGCATTATAAGTAAAGTGTTCTACATCGGATGCTGCATATGGCTGAAACACTGCTGCTTCCGATCGATATTTGCCCATTTCAAAAAGTGACATACCGTTCGCTCTTTTTGTACATACGCGAAACATTGAGAAATTTTAATCTTCCTCATAACTAAAGAGATTATTTTTGTACGGATGAATTAATTTTCAAGCAAAAGATGTTAAAAAATAAGCTTGAATCACGATAATGCATATTACACGTCTATAGGTAGTTGAAATTATCCGACGACAACTCTGAGCCAATTAATTCATGATCCGGATGTAGGAAAATCGCATATACGCATCGCACGCGTGCACCTTTGCTCTTTCGCATTTACACTTGCATATATATATACTCGCGCTCAAGCGCGACAAGCTTTTCTACTCTCGCTCGTTAATTACCCGGTCGATATATCGCCCCGATGATAGATACACCGTTTGCCTCTTAAAATTGACGTCCGTTAGTTCTTCAGCCTTACCCTATGGATCCTCCCACTTTTATTTACCTCCAGCCCATGTATTCCGGATGCTTTCTTAATTAGTTTTCCGCACTCGCACGCGCCGTGGAAACGCAGGCCATTAGCCGCGCGGGTACATAATTCTATAGCGCGGCTTATATTGTATAAGACTCGTCTGAGGCTTCGTTTTGTTCGCTTCATTAAAAGATGCGCGTGCGCGCACGCGGAGCTGGTACGTGCACACTGAAATTCGATACTTTTTACGCTGCCCGTGATAGGATAGGCCTTTCCTATATAACTAAGATGGGTTTTGTATTAATGTAATTAAATGCGGATATCCAATCGAGAGTAGATATATTTTTATGCTGCATTTTTATCATATTTCATTTTAATTAATCAATGTACTTGAGTGGGCTGTAAAATTACAAGTATACACGTGTTTTCGCAGACGAAGAACTTGCACATTTTCTTTCTTTTAACTGCTAAACCATATTTTCATCTACAAAAGTACTTTCTACAAACATCGTACTCGTTATGTTTTCTATAATACAAGATCTATTTTGAAACTTTAAAAATTGTATTGTAAATTTTGAATAGTTAATTTTTATCATTGTCTGGCTTGTATACGTAGCAGGTTAATGGTCTATGTATTTATTAAAGCTCCCTTTTAAAGCAAAAGAAATAAATGATTTAAAATAACGAGAAATTAACTGTCAATCGAGACCATTTCTCTCTCCCTCATTCTAGTCCAGAACAAAGAATATAATAATCCTTTGCAGTGCGCACAAGTTATTTATATATATGTATCGGCAGGCGCGTATAAATAAGGAAAGACGTTAATAAAGCCACTGAGCATCGCTTGTATTCTGTTTGCAGGCGTTTCCGCTCTTTGTTCCATCATCGAGGACGACGGCTGCACGCGTCGATTATCCTGCCCCTAGAGTCAGCTGAAGCGGCGAAATCCAGAGGAATGCATTTTTGTCGCTAGCCTTAAAGAGACGCGCGCGTGCGCCCAGAAGACGACGACTGAAAGGAGAGTGCAACTATTGCATGTGTGCGCATGCGCGCGCAGACAACGACGGGGTAATGCGCCGATTATGCCCTGCAAGTATAAAGAGATACACGCGGTGCGGAAACGTGGCGGAGTGGCAGAGGAAGCGCCTCGTGTGTGATCACTTAAGTTCAAAGGATGTTCCATAGCGCCCAGTTTTTTTTGCATATTAACGATTGATACTTTCATTTGTCGATTTTTTTCTTTTTCATATAGTGATACAATTACTGTGCCCCCAGGCTATAGGGGCACAGAAACTCTTCACTTGCCTTATACTTTCGGTTTTCTTTAATATAAAACCATTAAGGTATGAAAAATTTATCAATGCACATTGAACTTATCTTTAATATGAATACATAAAAAATATATACATATATAAAATTAACCATTTGCGTTTTTAAAATTTCGGAATGAATCAATGGAAAAATAATCCGAATTTAATGTAAACTATTCCAGATTTTTAGTCAATTGATATAAAGTTAAAATTCAAATAAATAATATTAATAAAAAAATTTTAATAAGGAATTTATAATAGTGTTATATAATATAACGAATGAAATAAAATTAAAAGACTTAAATTTTCTCACATTTTACAAATAAAAATATTACTACTGTTAATTAATGCATCTACTACATTATATAATAAAAGTATTCTTAGAGCTTGTTACTTGTTATGAAATTATGCAAAAGATTTTTAAAAATATATAATATTTCAATAATAAAATGCAATTCGTGTTATAAAGACATTGATGAAGAAAGTCATAAGATAAAATTTTGTTAACAAGATAAAAAGTTTAAAAATGTTAAGGGAGCTTTAGTGATCTCAATAAAGAAGTAAGAGTCGGTATGGAAATAAGCTTAAAGTCATATCCGGGGGGCAAAGTTAAATGATATTAATTGGTATATAAAATTACGTTGACTCTGCCATTTCGATTCACGCTCATGCCAAAACTTACGACAATATACCTTAAAACTCTCCGATTTCCTCGTTGTACTAGTGTCATCGATCTCGCGTGTGCGCGCGTGCGCTTGATATACAAATCAACGCCACGGAAGAGATTGTCAAAGTGCCAAATAAGCAAGAAAGAACAAAAGACATTCGGAGAGCAAGCGAGCAGGTGTGTGAGTGTGTGCCTTTAGGAGAGAATGCGGACTATAACTATTAGATTACTAAACTACCACGGGAAACGCACGCGAGCAATCTCTCGATAAAATAGCGGCGAGTTCACTGCCTGGTTCTTGTGTATCTTCATTGTATATTGTTGAGTATGCATACGCCACTTCTCAAAAAGGGGGAGTTAATTGGTAGGTAAATGAGAGGGAGCGAAAGAGAATACGATATAGCTTATGTAATAAAACGTGGTCGCGGATTTGATGATTTTGCTAACTGACGAGCCAACACGATGTCGGCTAGAATTTTCCCGTTATATAGTTATGACATCGCTTGCATAGCCAATAAGATATATATATTTCTAGCTTGATATATATGCAGTACTGAGCCAAATCATTCGTAATAACTAATTTGCACAGCAACTTTCGCGGTGAACCTATTATCCTATACTCCTTACCGTTATACGTCGCTACACCGAATCTCAATATTATTCAATTAACGAATTCAGATAATGAGTATTGGAAAATACAATAATGCTTATATGGGAAAATTTAAATGGCTCGCCAGTAAATTCCTTTTCACCACGTGCTATAATACTGCAGTATCAATATATTTCTTGTACAATTTGTCCGTTTTAATAACTTTTTATTTATTACTTCATTTGAATGTTTTTTTCATTTTGTAAAGCCATATAAGCGCATATGGTGTGGAGGACCAAAGATAACTCGTTCTCCGAGTCTTCCGCGCCCACGGCAATACTATTATAGTCGCAGGGTTTGCGTAAAGGGGGCCAAAAGCGGTTTGTTCAAAAACACTGAGAATTTAAAAAACAACTGAAGAAGAATATTCAGAAAATAATATCGATCCTTCGAGCGAATGTATAATACGGGAAAAAGTGACGTGCAGTAAAGACAGATTCATATATTTAAGTTTTTTTTCTTCTGCAAATTGAAACCTGAATGAAGAGAAAACAATCTTCTTTTTTCTTTCTTCATTTCGAATTTCTTTCTCTATACTAATGTATAACAAGTGTATAATACGTACATTCGCAAGGGATAATATGTATAATTGAATTGAGGAGTTTGCCTCATTCTTTTTTCTACTGTGTGTTGTAGAGCGTGCGCGAGCAAGCGCAAGTGGTTATGTAAAAACGCGGGAATTAAAGGTTACGTAAAAGGGCTGCTGCGTTGTGAAAATAATAATTCACGGTCGGTTTTCTGTCGTGTCAAATTTAAGAAAGCCAGATGGAAAACATTGAGTGCGTATAGGTTGAACATTGTGCTATATACATTATATAAATATTTATGTAAATAAACCAAATTTATAATTTTTTTCTTGCGGTAACTTTAATGTATTATCTTTCGTATATTATGGAAAAAAAAAAATTATTTTTCCTTGTAGTGTCATTCTGAAATTGTTTGCAATATTCTACAGCGAAATGAGATGCAATATTTTATCGAAAACTTATTTGTAAAATTATTTTAATGAAAAACTTTGCAGTTATATTGATAAAAAAATTTTATTTGTCCAGTATTGCTGAATTTTAAGATGATACTGCAAAAATAATTTTCTTCGCTACTGTATATATAGATTAATAAGATTTTCTTTATCTTCACCAATTTTTGATTGTTGCATTTGTTATTTCTACGACGCAATAAATAACGCTGTACTTATAAATATACGAAAACTATAAATTTGACACATCGAAGAGGTGATCAATCATTAAAGAATGTTTGAGCCAAAAAAAGAAATAAAAATAAAAAAAATGTTTTGTACAGTCAAAGTCGCGTGCGAACTTTACGAAACGTTTAACCGAATCAGTAGCATCAGAAGACTGATAAATCAAGCTGCAATCTATATTAAATCGATGCTAATTAATTAAGATAATATCTAGTCAAATTAAACGAAACAGCCTTTGTCGAAACACCAAATAACTAAAAAATACTAGTCGTTGGTCCACTGTAGGTGAGCAATTTCGATCTAGTCCTCGAAACCTTTGTACTCGATATTTCTTATACAAGTGTGCTGTCGTAGAAGAAGGCGTCTAAAGATTATAAAAATCTCTAGTAACGCGAAGAGCAAAAACTATCAAAATAAATAACTAATGTAAAATTTAGAAATTGTTATATCTCGTTCGCCATCGACGAATACAAATGTGCATTAATAATGTGTAATTCGCAATAAAGAGAATGTCGATTTTTTCCTCAAGAGCGATTTTCTTCGGAGACAATTGATAAATATATACATATAGAAAAACGCGTTTGATAATTTCACCTGTGCCTTGTAGATTTTCACCTTTCGCTAAGTTGATTCTCGGGCGTCAATGTACGCTATAACAAATTTATTGATTACTTTACTTTTGTAGATGTAGAATAATTTTTATCGCCTGTTCAATAAAGAAACTATAGTGTTATAAATTATATTTTATATGATTTTCAAGTATTTTCGGACTTTATTATGAATAGCTATGTTTCATTTCATTTTAATAAATAAATTTTATAAATAGTGTTATCTGCCGATATTGATTTTCATTATCGTGCATACACCCCTCATACACACGAAATAATATTTTTTTAAACAATTGTCAAATTGTTACTTTTAATTGGAATTATTTATGTAAAATTTTTTTACTTGGATAAATAATATAAATTTCATGTAATATCAACTTTAAGTTTAATTTGTTACATTCTTAAAAGTATATTATTGTTGAACCTTCAGTGTAAATGATATCCAACAGGTTCAATTATTTTCTTTTGATTTCTCTATATTAATGAAAGTTTGTTTTAATTGAACTAGCCTCTGTTATGTAATAAACAATTGAAAAAAAAGAATGAAATAATATAAAAATGTTATTACATAAAATGGAGAATATCACTTTAGAAGAGTGGAGAGTAGCTTATAGTTCTCTGAAAAAGTATGGCGCAATCTTTACGGAGTTGCATAAATCGTATGCATATCCTGGGGCTCTTCGATTGCATACGGCCTAGACGAGTCCATAATAATTTGAGTTCGCCTATGCGACGCCGCAGGCGTTATGTGCATACGCTCGCAAAACGAAAAGGAGCAGGATGGACGGAGAGAGAGCAAGAGAGTGAGAGAGAATATAGAAGAAAAAGAGGGAAGAGTATGTTCGGAGAGGGAAAAAGGAGCGAAAAACAAACACGAACGCGTGGGAGGACTCGGAAGTCTTGATAAGCAGTACCCGCATACCTGTCTGTACATATACTGCCTTCAGTTGAAAGGGATGCCCAGTTATAGCTGCGTTTCGTGGCTGAAATCGAAGACAAATAAAGATGGCTACGTGTCTTCATTTTGAGAGTGAGCTTCCAATAACGAACTTTCTTCTATAATAATACACAGATGCTTATCTATTTGTGTAGCTACATCATAGACTAGTTATCTGAGTATTGATGGCGAAAATTTGAGCCAAGACGACGAATAACATTTTAAAGATAAATGCCTTGCAATAATTTCTTCTACCTTTTTCTTATTATTTTTATCATTGACTGTTTCATAACTGATTACTAGGAAGAGATTATAACGATAATTTTTTTTATAAATTATAAAAATAATAAAAACATATTTAAATGAAGAAAATCCAATGCAGGAATATGCAATGGTAGAACATCGTCTTGAGAATAAAAGATTTACCACACATTATCCTCAATAAAGTTTGTTTGTTCGGAGAGCTCTTCTTCCTACCTTATTTACTCGAGCGCGAGAAAAAAGAAAACACAGCGTAACGAGTGTCGGAATGAGCAACAGTGGCATTGCATCCCCTGTTGCGTAATTGAAAGAAAGACGGGAAAAATGTCGGCGCCCTTTCTCTCTGTTCCTCTGTATTGCCACCGACGGAGCTAAAAAAGGGAAGACAGCAAAAAGGGCAAAGAAGAAAAATAAAAGATGCACACACGCGTCACGCGGGCATGTGTATACACTATGTACAAAGAGCTGTCGTTTTGCCTTATTCGGTAGCCTCGTGACCGGTTCTGCATAATACGTGCGTATCGGGTTGGATTTATGTACGAGTGGCGGGCCATAGCTTTTTTGCAGGTATGAAGATTTAAGGTTTCGACGCGATAAGAAAAGAAAAGGGTAAGAAGCAAAGTCAGCGTTCTTCTTCTTATGTATCGATATATTTCGGGAAGCTGTCGCGTTTAAGGGCATGATTTAGGGCGGCTTTTATCGGCGATGTTTCGCAGCGAAATTAATTGTTCAGAGAATTTGAAGACCTTGTTGGCCAGTTAAAATGGCCTCTCGTTTCAGGAATAATTGTGTAATGGCAGTATATTATTCGAAATCAGCTTGTTAAGATTTGGCTTGGAGATTATTTTAGGGACCCTCAACAGTTACTCAAGAATAATTGTGTATCGAGGTTCATTTTTTTCATTTTAAATATAAATCGTTCAACATACAATAAAAATTGTCTTTCTTCATCCAATCAAGATTCAATGGAAATAAATCTTTAAAATATTTTATGGTCTGCGATAAAGAACGATAAAAACGATGGTAAACTTAGATGACTTAAAGTTATCACTATATCATGTAGTTGATACAGCTTTTTTATTTTCACTTGGAGAAATAAGTTTAAATTCACTTGTTCATGAGTAATTTCTCTCATCCTTCTTTCATTTTAATTCATAAAAACACAATATCATCAGTCATCAATCTAAATAGCGTAGATTTCTTTTTTGTTTGCAACACCATAAATCAATTATTTTGTTATAAATAAACATAAAATGATCATTAGTGAAGTAATGTAGCAAATAACTGTAAAAAAACAGTGTAGGTATTTATTTTTTTCAACATATGCATGAAAAAGGACCTTTTTCTGCGTAGAAAAGTGAATCGAAAATTGAACTTTTCGAGCGTTTGGCGGGGTCTCCCGTAGTAACGGGAGGAAAACACTTTTCGCTGCGGCGGGAGGAAAAGTTTTTTGTCTCCCGCTAATGATGACTCGATATGCCCGATCTCCCATTCACTTTTCATGCAAAAAAGGTCCTATTCCGGCACTTATTAAAAAAAATACTATGTGTAACAAGGGAGCAATTGAGTTTTTCAGACTCGGATGATGATTTTGAGCACTCGTGAACCACTCGTGCTCGATCATCATCCTCGCTAGAAAAAGTCAATTTTCCTCCCTAGTTGCACAATGTACTATAACTTTAAATTAGGTAAATAGTTAAATTATTCATAAAGTTAAAACAATTAATTGAAAAATTTAACTGTAGTGCTTTTGACCTGGGTATAGCGATAAATAGCATACGAACTATGAGGGAAGAGAAGGTCATCCCAGAGCCCGTACATGCCAAGCCTATGTCCTATATGTTAGCCTTTTCTTTGCCTCCTTAGGTACATAATATCCTACATTATAGTATTTTATTCCTTTTGCAATAGCACATTGTGCAACAAGGGGAGAAAATAAGCTATTTCTGAAATAGCTTGTACGATACACGAGCCTTAAGAGACACTTTCTGGCATGGCGTTAGCGCCCTCGCTGCCCTCGGGCGCTAAACTCGCCGTGCTAGAAAGTGCCACTTACCGCACTAGTATCGTAATATACTATTATTTCCGTGTTCTACACCGTATTTTTTTTAACGAAGGCATGACAGGGCCTTTTTCGCATGTGTGAGTGGGAGAGGGGATTGGGCATTTCGAGTCGTTCACAACGTAGTTGAAAATCGAGATTAGAATGAATACATAAGTAATACAGACTATTATTTATACAATTAAATCTTAATAAGGGAACACCAAATTACTTAAATAATTTACTATTAGCTAAAACTGTTGAGAAATAGACATTTCCACCTAAAAAAAAGGAAAAATATATAGCAGGTGAAAAAATGGGGTCATTTCTCCCGTGCTAACAAGTGTTTTTGTCACCTGTTATTCATTTCTCACCTGTTTTGAGGATAGAAATGGCAATTTCTCACAAGTTATTCATTTCTCACCTGTTTTCAGGGTAAAAATAACTATTTCTCACCAGTTTCATAAAATACGCTCGAAAGGCGAAATTTTCTCTCCCACTTTCACGCGTAGAAAAGGTCCTATTTCATGCTTGAGTTAACAAAAGTATTTTATTCTAACATATTATTACATTCATTACAAGGATATAAAATTATGTGCCTCAGAAATTATAGTGTTTGAGTAGAACAATAATTCTATTAGAGATAATCGGTTTTTGACTGGATTATCTCGAAACTCGAAAGCGATATTAGAGTAAAAGTAAATAAAGAAAACGTAAACATCGATAATTAATCGAGTTTATGAAAATAATTCTTTGTTAAAATGCTGATTAATTTCTTCGCTAACGTTATGCAACACCGTACATGTAAAACTGTCTCGTCTAAAAACCGTAAAGTCTTCTTACATGGAAAGGTTCTAGCATGGTAAAGACTAAGACAACTTTTCCTGGGCAAGTCGCGAGAAACTGAACCCCGCGTATATAGTCTTGTAAATTACAGGGAAGCATCATTGAAAAGTATCTCCACTACGTGTGAGCATAGGATTGACAAAAGCCGGGTTATGAAAGATGAACTTAGAGGACTAGTATTATAGAAATAAGAAATCGAACTTGGAGTCAGTTCATTGATTTATAACATTTTGCACTTTTTTCAATTTGACTAAATAAATTGCAATGTGTATTATAAGAAGTTTTCTATTTATTACTTCGGATTGCTTATCTATGGTCCTTCCATTAATCGATGAAAAGGTATTTTCTTAATATATAATCATAAAATTTACGTGTTTACAAAAAGGTGCAGAGTAACCAGTTACTTATATTTAACATTCCTGTAAACCATAATATATTTATTTAGAAATTTTCTATATAAATTTTTCGTATCTCTGGTTTTTATTTATGTAAACCAATTTCTGTCGAAGCAATAGTATTAATTCGAATCAATAATAAGCATATGAAATAAACATAGACATAAATTTTGAAAAAAGAATTTCAAAAATAGATTTGTGTATGGGTGCGTCAAGGTTTGCGCACTTGTTAGAGACTCGTAAAACTCTAGAGAATCTGTTTTATATAGCCCCGAAGGTACGGTGGACTAATCGCGCTTGAAGAGTTAGCCCTAAATTTCCAGACCTGTATTATGAAGAAATGCGTCTACAGACACGTACCGTCATAATTTTTATAGCACCGATCATTAAAAAATAGTTGAAACAAAAGTTTTATGGTAAAGGTATGGTATTTGGAGTCAGCTGAACATCAAATATATGCATGCAGGGAGTTCATTATATATAGACTTTCCTGACGGAACAGTCTGTATCAAAAAGATTATCTTCAACAAATTATATTGTGGCCACTTCTCTGTTATATCACGGATGAGAATTTTTTAATTCTAAAACTTGTTTGACATATTTTACAGCATGTTTTCAACTAGGTACTGTGGATTTTCATATTTTTGCTGCATCTACTTTCAGAGTAAACAATAATCAAAGTAGCATAAATATGTCACAAATTTGTTATTTTTAACAATTTTCCAATTAGTTCTCTTCTTCCTCAAACTCAACTTATTGTTCTAGTACATTGATTATTTACATCCGTATGTAGGTAAGTAATAGTTATTTATCAATGTGCTTTTTTCATATTTAATTTTTGAAAATTATTTTTTTTTAATTATTTACGATGTAGGTATTATTGTAAAGATTATGTAGAGAAACCAGCATATTAATTATAAAATGTCTACTGTTCCATTTAAATATAACTTTTTCGTTAAACAGAAAATGTGCCCTCATGTGGACTCGAGTCCTCAGATGGACTAATCAGGGTGGTCAGATGGCGATTCTTTGTGTTACTCTCAAAGAATGTAACGTCAATAATTCTTCCTTAGAGTTTCATAACAATATCCTATCTGTTGCACCTGACCACGGCCCTTACACTTCTGAGATCAAATCTTTTTTGAGAAGATGGTACCAAAGTTGACCACGTTGAGGATGGTTGTTGAGATTCAGGCTCAGACTAGTTATACCTACTTGTTTTGTCAAAAAGACATTACCTGTGTTTCGGAAATAATGGACACCATCGTTACAGTCAAATTATGTGAATTTTTTTTACCAAGAATTATTGATAAGCAGCACGGTTTCGTTAAGTTATATTTTACTACAAATCTATCGTTGTCATGTTCCAACTTCATCAATCTCTTTCTTTACTCCATAAGATGTACCACGAGATTCTAATCTTGATCAGCTGCTGTTTATTGCCTTTATTGATGACATTGAACAATACGTTAATATAACCAGTGTTGATGAATGCTGCCTCATACAACAGCAAAAACTTGTTCCACTTGTTCCCAAAGCTTAACTTTCATTCCTTTACTTCCACTCCGGACTGTACTATTTTGATTCCAGCGCTCACACGCATCGTTCTTATACTTACCGGTGCTGTGAGTATAAACCGCGCCAAATTGCTGAACAGGCGTGCGTGTGGATATGCATCGCTCTACAGCCGTATGGGCGTATCCCTCGCGCGGCGTTTAGCTCGCCGAAATTCCCCCCTTCCTTCACTAAATTGCTGCTTCGAGCCATGGGCAAAAAAGAATGTTTTGCTTATGCATCGCCAGGAGCGCGCACTTTAGTGCGGCTTTATTAAAGGATATGGTCGCCGATGCGATAGGGTGTCGAGTGCGAAAAAAATTTATTTTCAGCTTAACTGAGCTTGTGTAATGGTGATCAGAAAATTTGATCGGTTGGGCATTGAGCGAGCATCAAGCTATAATGGAGAGAAAGTCAGATAGTGCTTACTGATATCAAGATAGTTATGGCAGTACTGTCAAAATCAGGACCAGTTGACCCTATGGAATTTGAATGAAAATATGATCGGCTTTATTAAGTCCAGTATTTTTTGTTTTATATACAAGGAGAAAAATTTATTTCTAAACTTTTCTTTTTTATAGGAAAATTTATTATTGTTATAGTAACGCTGGAACACACTCGATATGCGGGATCAAAAATGGGAGATTATGAAAAAATAAGAAACAAAGTTTTGGCGAGATTCATAATACGAGGCGCGGAGTCATCATAGTTAGTATTTAAAGTACTATCTCCATCAACTGGCACAAATTCAATAGGAAGAAAAACAAGAGAACCAAGTTATTTCAGATGCCGGAAATGAATCATGAAAGAGGAAGTTCGTTATTACGTAAACTTAAGGATGTGAAATTCTCATTTGCTCTCTCTCTCTCTCTCTCTCTCTCTCTCTCTCTCTCTTTCTAAACGGTTTCTCTACTGCTAAAGCTCAATTGATTTTAATAATAATAAAGTAAAAGCAAAGCACTGTACTCGCACGCATAACCTACAACTAGTCTAGTGTTAAAAACAACATTGCAAAATCAGAACGCAACGCAGCTTTGTCAAACACGCGCGTATCCGATCGGTTTGCTGTTACGAAATCGTCGCACGCGTCTCGGATTGTTTTTACCCGCGGCTATCCTAGCCAGGTTTTGTAATGTGTATGGTCTGGATTTTCAGTTACATAAGAATTCGCCGGTGGGGTGTATACTGGTGAGTAATTGATTTTTTGCCAGCTGCACGTGATCAGCTTCCGAAGTAAAAGTTTAAATTCCAAATTTTAAGCATATTTCTGGTTAAATGAATTGCATTTGTGATGGTCATTAAATGTGGCTTTTATCTTTTTTATTAATCGGGTCTAGTATAGGATTTTCCAATTGATTATTTCGAATACATTAAATATCTTTCTAAACATAGTTTCTACATACTAATGAATTAGCAATAAGAAAATTAGAAATTTGAGATTTATAATAAATGACAGTAGACTAAAAAAATCTAATCAAAAATAGTTTTTATTTAAGTTTTGAGCATCAATTCTTGACTTTCATTTTCTTGTTATTTCTGAAAAAACGACTCTTAAATATAATTTTAAATTTGAAAATGAACTTGAAATAAAAGTTAATGATAAAGTTAAAATAAAAAACTACATTTATTAAAAAAATTAAGCCATGCGCGCGCCTTAGTGATGGATTTTAATGTAACCCTTGAGAAGCATTATAATAAATCTTCTTCAATTATTGAAAATTAATTACAAGGTTCGCAAAAGAACAAGGTATATTGAGACACCTCGTATTTATTTGTACAATTTAAGGAAAATTGATAAAGCTTAATTACGCACAGCATAAGTATGCTTAACAGTAATAAGCCCAATCTTTTTTCTTTAGAGTTGGTCATCGTACGGTCTAATGGTTTGTATTATCGAAATCAAGTATGAACAATATATACACGTGTACGTCATTGACAATAAATGTAAGAAATTGGAATGCGCAATTGTTTATATTATAAACTTTAGAGAAGTATATATCCAGAGAAGTACACGTACTACCGCTATTGAAAGTGACTTATTATTCATACGTTATTGTAAATATCTAACTAATTGAAAAAATAATAGTTATTATATTCTAATAATCAAGAAATAATTCAGTATGTTCTTATTTCGATTAGATTTGATATGTGCTAGACTGATTGATTTATGCAAGGTAGCTTTTCCTATAACTATCAAAAAATATTTAAAATTGTATGTTTCCTCCAACAATAACATAATTTCCAGCCTGCTTATAATAATTGCATGTAATATGAGAGGATTACTGTGAATGAGTATTGTTTGATTACAAAAAATTTCCTCTATAAATTTTCTTTTTCTTGTTCAGTCACATTACATTTAAGAGCACCCAAATGATCATCAAAATTCGCATCTATCCACTTCTCCCCCCCCCCCTCTCCTATGTACAAGCTCACTATAGTATATTTAAAAGTGTGTACGAAAAAGGCGAGGCATCCGCGCTCGCTTGCACTGGACAATACCGGAGCGTCGGTAGCGACGACGCAAGAATCGACCGTGACCTGGTTCGTCTTCTCTTTCTGTCTCGCTCTCGCGCTCGTTCGCTCTTGTTCGGTCTTCCGAGGAACATAATAATCGCGGCGAGCGGATCACTCTCTCGCCTTGGCCGACGTCCATCTTTGTCGCGGAGTAGCGCCACCCACGCAACCGTGTACCTACATAGAGGATAGGTGGTAGTCGAAGGATTCGCTTATATGGGCGAGGCTGCACTGTAGTATTCTATGCACTTTTCTTGCAGTGAGTTGTTGGCGTGGGGAGCAGAGGATGTGCCTGCCTTCTCGTATCAAGAACATTTTTCAACAATCTTTCATTTGACTTTTTCTATATATGCACTCCTTCCTGTGTGTGTGTGAGAGAGAGCGAGAAAGGGAGAGAATCCATTTTTAATGCTGCATTGAAGTCCAAGCGAGGAAATGTTGGAGTAGATGAAGGCTCGTGAGTTCTCAGCGTTATGAAGAAGAAATATGTCTCCTACATTACGCTGAAGCGTAGGATGACGATGTTCAAGCATTGGAGAACCGCGCGAGCCTGAAGCATCACAGATCAAGGCTGATGCGCCGATGGGTCAGTAGTCTTAGGTCATAGACAAAGTTGATGATAATGGCATATATGGTAGCGGTGGAATAGCAACAACAACATGTAGACGACAACCATAAACTGATTCAAGAATGCGATTCATAAAGTAAGCTTCCAATAAAATATCTCGTTATGTCTCAAATACAAAGAAGCACGGTTAGAAAAACAATAAAAGTGCTCCATGATCACGGAATCCGAATAGAAGATGCTATGTATGTGAAATTGAATGAAGGTGACGCGAAAACGCATATATTTATCAAGTGCTTTCTTAATGTACATGACATCAGACTGATACAACTGCGTGACAGCATCGAGAAATAGTAGACGGTGATACAGATGCGCCAAAAGGGAAATACCTGTACTCACGCACATCATATACTATTATTTATGTAAGGTGCAATTGTGCGAAAAATCAAGGGGCGCGGGAGCATTTCGAAGGCAAGTATGAGTTGCAAATTCAGAAGAAGCCTAAGGATCGACGTGGTAATTAATATATTTATTGCGTTTAAACTGGGTATTCATTGAAATAGTTACAGTGTTTCTAAATTCCACTTCCTTCGTCAGATCGACATAATTTACAAAATACTTTTTTTTCCTATAATTTCAGTAGTTTTCTTGAGTTGGCTGTCTATTGTATTTAGTTTGCACACGCTAACCAGGTATGGAAATAGTACATTACACAACAAGTGCGCAAAGTAGGTGATTCCCACACGACTCGTGTTTCGAAAAAGACAAGTGTGGGAAGGACCTACGCGCACCCGTTGCGTATCTATACTATATTTTTCTAAACGTGTACGCAAATCGATGTTCAATGCCTATATGTAGCGTACGCAGAGTGTGAGTTTCTCGCATTTTGAAGTGAGTGCTTTGCACACTATGAGTTAAGAATGCGGGAACCCTATATACTTTGTGTGCGCTAAATAGTGTTACGGACGTAGGTTCTTTATTTCTTCTGAGATACATTCGAAAGAGAGAGAAGGTCTCGGGGCGGCTCGTTCGCGACTGACGAGGGCGTCCGTCGCGTCAACTTCCTCCGTCCAAAAATGTTTGGAGGGAGACATAGATAATCGTATTTTACGCACTTACCAGGAGAGTGTCAGTGATCCGGATCACGGATTAGGCTCAAAATTCAGAATATGTTTTTGGACAAAAAATGTTTTTGACTTTGTTTGCAATATTTTGAAAAAATCTCTTTAAAAGGCCTCTCCTTAAAACCGTAACTATTTAATCTTGCAAAATCTTAAATACCATTACAGTTGAGGAAATAAAACTAGAAAAAAACGATCTTTAATTTGCTTTTTTCGGAATTGTAAATTATTGATTCGTTCCAGAGTAATAAAAGTTTAAAATTGAGCAACAAAACTGCACCAAAAAGTGCATGAATTCAAACATCGAATTTCAGACATTTATGTATTTTTATTGTTCAAATTTACACTTTGTCTATTTATATGTCTGTCTTATGGGATTAAAATGGGCAAAGCCGTTCTCTTGTTTTTAACACACCTGACCGCCGCCCGGTCTCCTGTCTGTCTTATGGGAAGAAAATGGGCTTCGCCCATTTTCTTCCTTAACACACCGGTGGATTCTCTTAAATGTGTTATAATTGAAGAAGGAAATGGGCTTTGCCCATTTCCTTCTTCAATTATAACACTTTTAAGAGGATCGACCGCT
>UXGD01004526.1:0-16861 GCA_900474315.1 Torymus auratus | reverse complement strand
GGGTCGTACAGCACTTAAAGTATTAAAAAGGATGGAAGCGTTTATTATTTTATTCGTATTCGTATTTTTATGTACTAATTGGGAAAATGTAATACATACTGCGTAATGTCAAAACTAACGAAATCAATAGATTAGTAATATAAAGTTTGAAAAATACGTGCTTCAAAAAAGGAAAAGAAATTACTTTTGACTTTTTTTAAAAAAAGAGAATTTTTTCTTAAATTAAAATACTTTTTCAAATCCGTTTTCAATACCTACTCTGCGCGGTATATGAATTGAATTTCCAGTGAGAGCGCCATTCGCAGTTCTTTTACAAATAAGTATAATATCAAATCTCTTTTTACTACTGTATAATATATACCCCACCTTTGCAAACATGATTCTATACTACATCAAAGGAGATTATCCATCGATAATGAACTCGCCATCCCTTTATTTCTCAAAACCCACCGAATTCCAAATTATTACGTTTCCTTCCGAAATCTAAAAACTCTTTCTCCCCGCTACATCAACCAGCCGCATAATAATATACAGGCATATCATTATACACCTATATACACGCGCGATGTCTCACCCCCAGGCGTAAATTAGTTTCCGCCGAAACAGCGCGCTCAGTTTTGCGGGAGTTTCGCCGCGAGATCCGGCGAATTGATTCCGAGGAAAATGACTTTGCGGAGGAACTTCCGATAAGTTACTTTCAATTACTCCGCCCCTCCCCACGTGTGTGGGTTGCAAGCCGGAGGCGAGGGTTGCACACGGCCGTTACGTTTACGGGTTTCGATTTGAATTTTCCGAACGCAGAAGTGGGGGATTTATTGTAATTGCCCGTGATTTAATCAGGCCTTGGGATTGTTTTGGAATAGAGGAGGGCATTGGGAGTGATTTTGGAATGGGGAAAGGCGGAGGTTATTCGGTTATGATTATAAAAATAACGCTTGGTAGGTTTAAAGTATAGTACAGAACAATGTCAGATAGTAAAAAGATATAAAATAAAATTTTTATAAGAATCTAAATTAATTAAAGAAACAGCAGAGTAATATTCCTACAAAATACGCGCATCCTGAATACTTCCGTTACGACAGCGCGGTATTATATAATTAGCCCAATAACTTTGTCGGAAGTTTATCTTCGCATTACGCCAATATTTACGCTTGATAAACTACCATCGAGCCTTTTTTCTCTCATCCGCGCTCGCGGATAATAAAACCCATTATACTTAACATCTTACATGAAATTTACTGCAATAATATTGAAAGCCGTTATTATCGGCATTATCGAGCATCGTCTTCCAATCATTTTACGTGCGCGCCCGCACGTTTAAGGGTGGTATATAATAGTGGATAGTAGTCGCGCACACCCCCGGCGGATATGAAAAATGTTTGAATAAAATTCACGTCCCCGCCATTTGCCAAAAGCCGGAAGTCGATTATTGTTATTAAACAGCGATATCGTTCTCCCCTCTCGCCCCGCTTATACGACTTCTTCGAACTATTTTTCTCTTCACTGCGAGAGAGTTTCCCTCGCGAATATTCTTCCCGCGCGAGTATAGCTTATCGAACACTTATTCGTCTGAATTTATCCGTTTTAACGCTTTGAACCGTACGCGCTGTACCTATAGTTTTAATTGAAAAAAAATTGACAGAGTGACTTTCAAAAGGCTAAAAATAAATATTTCGCTGCAAATAAACTTAAGCACTTCCAAAATCACACGCGTGCGCGATTCTCTCAGCTCTCCAATCTCTATATACGCATATAACGCATCTCAAAAATTGTCTGAACTGCACTCCGCGTAACTCTACGTATCTATAGGTATATTCGCTCTCGTTCAGAGACACTTTTCCGCGCGAAAGTCATTTTCGTAAAGTGCTTTCAAATCGCGCGCGCATCTTGCAAAAACGCCGCGTCGTGTCTGGGGGCTAAAGAATTTCACGCCACGCGCGTGGAAAGAAAGGAGCGGAGAGAGATGTAATGACGAGTTACGATATCTGAGCGCGCGGCCGGGCGTCAGACGAGAGGGAGAGGAGGATATCCGGACGGGGACAAAGGAGAGGCGGAAGAGAAGTGAGAGAAAGAGAGTAAAAAGCCGCTGTAATGAGGTGGTTCGGGAGAAAGGGGTGAAATGTAGCGTGAGAGAACTCGGGATTTTTTCGGCAAGAGGAGGAGGAGAGATGCAAATTTCAAGACTTATGGGGTTTCTGGGCGTGGAGGAGGGTTTCGCTCTGAATGTATGAGAATGAAGTAGCGAGGAAAAGTTGGATTGTTATTGTTATATCATTTAGAGGTAATGAGATTTTTTTTCTTAGATATTTAGTCCAGCAATTTTTCTATACCCAAATATATCGAGATTTAAAATACGTTTTATAAAAATCATGAGATGTAATATGAATTCTGCAAAAACTTTGTGTAACTTAAATATTTTTTTCAAAGTTTTACCGATTTCTGTACCAAAACATATACAATGTAAAGCTCAAAGATAAACTTCAAATATACCTATGCCGGCGAAAAAAATTTAAGCATATTTCATTTTTTGCCGGATTTAACAGAGAAACGGAATTCGCGCAGGTTATATATACGTCCTTCTACAAAAGAATATTTTCAAAATTCAAAATTATCCGTATGAAAAACTACAAATTCCGTATATTTCGAAACCCAATAATAACTATATATATACCTCGTCTCTGTCGACACAATATACCTTTATAAAAGCGCTTTATTCTGACAATATTCCCGTATACAACCACTATAATCCCCAGCTCGACGGAATTTTCAAATAACAACGTCCCCCGTAGCAAATATTAATTTTTGAGCTCGGAGCAGCTGGCCCTTCGTATATAATAAATAATCCCGCGACCGCCGTAATTCACCTTCCACTATATATATACGGGACTCTGCTTTACGTCAAGGTTCAAGGACTCGCTCGCTCGCTCGCTTTTCTCCTGCAAGTGAGCACCGTCGTAGCAGCACAGCTGATGTATCGGTGGATAGGAAAAATTCAATTAAGGGACATCAGTCGCGATGCATATTTATCGGACTTGGGGAGTACGGCGATGGTTCATTGAATTAATTCATCTCTGTGCCGTTATATTTTCGGAATATAGATGCATCGAGGGGAAGAAAAGGGTGTGCTGGCATCGCGAAGTTTGTGGAAATTTGTAGAGGCAAAGATTTCGCTTGCGAATAAAATATTTTATACGGTTTATCGTAAATTTCGTACAAGTACTTATAGGTGGGAGATATATATTGTTATTAAATATTTTTCAGATTACAACGTAATTGTGCGCGAACGCTGTAAAAACTTTACATTTTGCAAAATCCGATTTAACGCGATGTCTGCGTTTGACGTCGCCCTACCAAAAATAATCACGTGATTAATCACGGCAAAGCCCATTTCCTTCGTCAATTATAACACTTCAGCGAAAACCTTTACTAATTATAAAAAAAAAACTCCAAATCCCTATTAGGCTGCGCGTATCGAAATTCGGTAAATAATAAAACCCACGACGAGCAGAGAACCGGGAGGATTACGCGCCGAAGGACGCGTGCATACTTTAACGCGCGCAGACGCAAACCAAGAAGAAGGCGACTTGGACAAAACAAAAGCTATAGCGACTGGCACAATACAGTAAAAGAGCAGAGACGAGAGAAAAAGTGAGCAAGTAGAGGAGGAAAGAGAAGGAAGAAGCAGGAAGACACTCACCGTGAAATTGTTGCCGAGCTCGGGCAAATGGTAGCCGCTGTACTGCTTGATAATGCACTCGACTTTGTCGTGGTAGTGGCGCAGCGTCTCGTCGCTCCACCATTGTCGCAGATTGCCGTTCTCGTCGTACCTCCGTCCTGCACATACAGACACGTTTTATCCCTTTTGCTTTGCTTCACTCTCTCTCTCTTCCAAGGAATCGCGCGCCTTATGAATGCATATACATATATACACGGGCGAGAATCGCTCGTTACACGGCCACTTTGCATAGATTAAGAGAGAAGAGAGAGAGAGGCCGTGTATTTTCCTTTTTCGCGAAATGCGGCAGTGGCGCGTGTTTTATAAAAATTTGCATTCGCGTGTAAGGGGAGGAACGAGAGAGCGAGAGAGAGGCTGTTAATGGGCCGTGGAAAATTCAGCGCAAAGTGATTTGTCGTCGTCGCGAGGTGGGATATACATTTTCGTTAACATTTATCGGGTGTATTGCGGCTCGTTGGGTGATGAGAGAGAAGTGTGTAATCGTTAACCGGATTACCGTTGTTGTGAAGCATCGAAATAAAGAAGTTACTTATATAAGGGTAAAAGTAACGTTTGCCAGGGGCGACCACAACCTCAACTTTTACCGAAATTAGAAAATAGTACATCATCTGCGCGTATAATATATTATAGATGTCGAAAACAATGGTTATCTCTCGCATTGTCATAATCCCCCAATGTCCGAATTTTCGACTCTTCTAAGCCTCTCGTTTTAGTAACCAAAATTTACCGGGAAATTTGTTTAAACTCTACTATGCATTATGCCGAGAGAGGATTTGAAACTCGATGCACACAATGATAAATTTTAATAATATACCGAGCCAATTATGAACCCCTCGCTCTAAATTTTCGAATTTATTCCATCAACCATACATCACACGTACATATATACCTATATACAATTCTTAAACAGCGCGAAAAGCCCTGACTCATCCAACTTCCAAGATTAACACCGCCGCGCGCTCGGCCATCCATATACTCTTCGGCGCTACACACCTACAATGCAAGAAGCGACGACGTCGGCCCTATGCGCAGCACACAAAAGCGCGAGAGTTGCTGTGCCGAAGTAAATAATTGGGCGGCAACAACTTCGATGCGGCGTTACCGAAAGTTTGGAAAATTTGTTTCAGTAGCGCGCGCAGCGATCGCCCAGTATAGTGTAAGTAACGCCAACTTGGCACAACTCGACTGAACTTTCGCGAACGCGCCTCTCTGTCAGCCGTACGGTGTATAGGAGAGTGTTATATTTATTTTGCGCCGTCCGGCGAAATTTCTATTTGTCCACTTGATTTCGGCATTATGCGCTCGCTCGGTGTAGCTCGTTCAAATAGTATATATAGAGTTGGACGGGTGGCAGGGCTTTGGTCGTCGGGGTGTAAGTGTAAGGGCTTTGATTGAGATTCTGCGCTGAATTTTCTGTTGTTTAGTTTGAAACTGTGCTTTTCAATAACCGAACAATAATATTACAAAGTTATTTCTACCCTTATATTATTATTAAACTTTAAATTGGAAGATAAATTATATATCTACACAAAACCACAGTCCCCCCTCTCTCTCTCTCTCTCTTCACCAAAATAAACCAACCCTCTCACCTAAAAAAAACCCCATCGGCTTAATTCGCGCACCCACACGCCGTCGCGCCAAAATCGCGTACAATAATTCAAGCTGAAAATCGCCCGGTCCCGTTAAATCGAGCCGTGCGCAGCACTCATGAGTATGTGTGACTCACTTACCTTGATCGTCGAAGCCGTGCGTTAATTCGTGGCCCATTATCGCGCCCATCGCTCCGTAGTTTATGGATCTGGGGAATAATTGAAGAATTTCCATTAGGCCGACGATGTGCTTTTGCGACGTCCGCGCGCGCAGCTCCAGCGCAGGGATATCGAGCTGCTGCTCTCATCTGCGCGCTAGGCTGCGCGCTTTGCGAACCGAGAAGCATGCGATATGGGGTGTTCTATACGAGTGTTATTTTGAAAGATTTTTTTTTCGATGATTATTATATGCGTGACATGATGGTTAATTTATAATGAAACTTTTGTAAGTGGAGTTTGTGTGTGTCTGCATTTGGATGGATTGTGATTTCATACGTTATCAGTCGCTATAAATATACATCGATTATATTATAAATACTGATTGTTATTTATTATGTAAACTACTTATTTGTTTGTTTGTTTTTTTTGTAATATTATAGAAATTAAATAAATCTCGAATTCCCCACTCAATTCTTTTAAAATCATGAAAATTAAATAAAACCTACGACTATCCCTCAATCCCGTTTATTTAATCAACACTCTCCTCCAACAATATACATGATGCACAAAAAGATTTTACTACAAACGATACTCTATCACGTTTATCTACCCATTACCGCACCTACAAAACCTCCACTACAGCACTACAACACCCGACCTCATTAACACCGCGTTTTCCCCCCTTCTATACAAGAATAAAAAAGGAATTTGCATCCAACAACAACAGCGCGTTTACGCGCGGAACGTTCCGTGTGTACACGTGCGCGCGACAACGGAACGAGATCATGGATATAGCCGGCCCATGCGACAAGGCTCGCTGGCTCCGAGCTTTGATTGGCGCTTTGCGAAATTCGTGGAGCGAGACGTACACCGCGTTTTTCGCGCCTCGTTCGGCTGAACGTTGGTGCCTTTTTTTTACCGAGCGATGGTCGTGTATTTTGGTATAGTGTTCGTGAGCTTTGGGTGGTGGATGAAAATGTTTGTGAATTTATGGTGGAGAACGTTGGTGAAGTGCGACGATGGGGTTGTAATTTTATGTTTTACAAATTAAATTTAGGCAAATTTTAAACGTTTTAACGGATATAGTTGAAATGTATCAATTCCTTGTACCGAAGTCAATAACTGAATATAGAATAAATGCTTATCTATAAAAAAAAGCAAAACTTTTCACTTATTGCTCGTATATACATCAACGTTTAGAACATTACAACCGTCCGATTACCCAGCAGCACGCAACACTATACCCATAGCATCCAAATAAAAAGCCCCCGGCAAATTCTCCGAGAGAAATAGTTCTCTGTTATACGTACGTACAGTCGTTACCCGCGATGATTTCGGCCGCGCATGACTCGTGCATTATTTACGTCGCGTCGTTGGGAGCGCTATTAGCGCGCGGGGGAGGAGATGCTAGTTGGCCGCCACCGCCGTTGCTGCAGCAGTACTACTACTACCACTACTGCAACTCTTGGCAAACTTCTGAACATTACTCTCGAACGGGCGGGGCTAATGCGCCTGCATCACGGATCATGTATGTATGTATGTGCGGACGTAATGACAGTAATGATGTACATTATTACAGCCTGTATAAGTGCATTTTTATTATTTGTGTTTAAGCTGGGATGTGAACAATGTATATGCGTATGTTATTATGAAAGTTATGTTGAAGATTGAGCGCGTGTGAAAATAAAATGCATGATTAATGTATGTATGTGAGATAGAGTGAACGAAAAAATTCCAGCTAATTGCAAGTAGAATCGTTTTCGACGCTCGTGAAAAACTTCGTTACGGTAGAATTAATATCCCTCTTCTGAAACGGTCACATTTTTTACAGACATTAAAGTTACAAGCGCGCGCGTTTTTTTCCTTCCAACAGTGTCACATAAAATAGTGACTTTCGAGAATCCCGCGCGTTTAATTTCCGAATTTTTCCGCGCGAGATGCAAAAAATTGTCGCGCCACAATATTATATATTCCTCCTCTGTTCGTAATTTACCATATAACGAACGAAAAATCGTCAACCGCTTTCTTTATACCTTTCCATGTCCGGATATCGAATTAAACATTAACCCCTCGATGGCCAGTCAAAGACATGATATTTCAGTGTAGGTATACCATATACGATTTTCACCGATTCTGTCTGCCCCATCTCTCGAAACGCGTATACCCTATTGTATTCTATGTATGGAATTTTTTATTTCACCCGTGAAACATTAAACCGTGCCGAGAGAGCTATCTCCATAGCCTTGCTGTCTACTTACTCGAGGCCGTTTCCGTAAAACGGGGGATGAAGGATTCCGGCCGGGAACGCTGGAAAATAGTTTGCAATTTTTAGTACATGGACCCTCAGTTTCCCCCCAGTGCGAGCGAGTGTGGCATTATACGCTCATTCGCCCGGGGAAAACAAACAAAGACCAAAGCGTATGTATTTCTGTATATATATATATAATACGAGTGTCGCTGTGTCGGCTATACGCGGTACAGCGTTGTACAGGAAGATTTATTACATCGAATGAATACGGAAGGGCATAGAGGAGCGAGAATTGCGCGATCTCTCAAACGTCAAATTTTTGGAATTCACGGGGAGATTTGTATGTATGATGTGAGCGCGCGTTCTCGTTGAAGCGGGATTTTCGCTCTTTTTAAAAGTTTCTTATTTTGGCTATCGCAGGTGCGAGAGTGGCTCTCGTCCCACGCGTTAACGCGTGATATTGGATGTTGGATCTTTCATACGTGCATATAGGAACACATCTATATTTCGCGGTTATATTTGGGATTGGAAATTTTTCATTTTTGTTTTCCATACTTCAGATAATCCACATAATGCACCAACGATTAAAACATCCCGAAATTCCCAAATATTGATACACACACTTCATAAAACATTTATAATTATACTCGACCCCCGCGCATAATATAACACAGCCGGGGAGGCACATCCGCGCCTCTCTATCTCTCTCTACACCACCGTGTAAACACGAAATTAATGATAAATAACGTTGTAATGCATATGAAAGGGCGTCGTCGCGGAAGTTATACCGTGCGCGCGTCCCGGCGAATGCAAATACATACAGATTCAATAAATGCAATATGCTAACTTCGTCGGGTGAGAGAGAGAGAGAGTCGAGAATTACTCGGGTGGCAAGCGCGTGTCGGTCCCTCCCGATAAATACCGCGCGCTGAATTTATTACCGCGTACTGTATGCCGCCGCTGCAACTCCCTTTTGCATAAGCTTCCGGGTGCGAATTACGTTGAGGGCTTTTTTTGAAGGGTGCAGATTGTATAGGTGGTAATAAGGATGTTATTAATAAGACATAAGACACCTTTGAAAAGAATATAGAATAAGTCGCGGGAATATAGTGTATATAGAGTAGAAGGATATCCGAACTCAGCGACATCGTTGTATACATATATTACATTGTTTACATTTTAATTTTATATAAATTATTATGAATAATCCATGTTCTCTATAACTTTGCATGAAAACATGCGACAAATGCCATAGAAAAAGTGTAAAAATCCTCGAGTATACTTACTGACTGAATTGAGAATAGCACTGTAGAAGGCATTGACCGTTGTACCGGTGCTTATCCACCTATCCTTGTCCGGCTTCTCGCGCAGGCTATTCAGGCTCTTCTTCAGCCCGACGTCCGTCAGCTTGAGGAACGTCTCGAACAGCCGGCCTTCTACCACATCCGCCTACAACCCAAACATATAATCATACAGATACTCTCAAGTGATGCTGAAACTTTTATATACGCCGCTAATTAAACGAAAAGCTTAATTGGATAGCAGAGGGGAGGATCATCGATGGGAAAAATTCGCGTTTGACTACTTCGTAATTAGCGCGCGCGCGGGAAAGAGAGGACTTTTCTACGAGTTGATAATATATAGCGATGAGAGAGGTAGGTATATGTACTCATTTGCTTTGCAAAATCGGAAGCTAAAGAATCCGTCGAGAGAGGTAGTAGTTGGACAAAGGATTATCATAAACTCGAAGAGCGCGAGCGAGGGGGCAAAAGAGGGAAAGAAAGAGAGATTATAATGGGATAAAACATTCAGCGACGGGCTGCTGCTTCTTATCTCTTTCCCTCGGTCCACGGTTCGACAACACAGAGCGGCAGCAGTACACCGAGTAATCTTTTAATGCGGCGCGCGCGCGCTCGTGATTCAATAATAATGACCGGTTTCTCGGATTTTATAATGGAACGCCGAGAATTAAATGCGCAACGAGAAAGAGAGCGAGCTTTTTCGAGTACTGCGTTATCGGTCTTGAGGATCGAACAGACGGGGATGAAAGGGACGGTTAGCGTAATTGCGACGACGACGACTAGATATAGCGAGCGCCGACGCGAGTACTGTGTACATATACTTGCTCGGTACACTTTGTGTTTATAGAGGGCGACGAGGTTAGTCGTGATGTGCATGCGAGAAAGAGCAAAGGTGTACAAGATTGTGGCTTTCGTATTAATTAAGAAGGTAATTGAAAAATTCCCGATGTGGAACTGAACTGGTATTTGTGGCAAACAATACAACCGTATGTTTCTAATTTGAATCAAATCCGGCAAAATTAAGCTAGGTACGATTTTCTCGTTCCAAATTCACATTCCCAAGGCAGTACCACCGCGCACCTCGAAAGTAAACCCCCGAAAGTAACCACCGGCAACATCTCTTCCCCTTGCCGTGTAACGTCGCCCATCCACATTACCCACCCCCGAGGAAACAAACGAAGAAGAAAGCTCGGGTGCGCAATTTCGCGCGCCGTTTAATTCTGGGGAAAAGACTCACCCCGTTGTAGAACTTGTCGAGCTTGTCGGGTTTGGTGATCCACTCGGGGAAGCCGACGAAGGGCCGCATAGCGTGGAGTTTGCGGTGGGCGCGCGCTCGCGTTCCAGCGTCCATCCAGTCCAGCTCCGAGACCATCTTGTCGAAGGCCATCCGCACGTCCGTCAGCATCTTCAGCGCCTGTGCGACAAGTGTGATTGTATTTTTTTCGGTTTAGATTTAAACGAAATC
Source organism: Torymus auratus (assembly GCA_900474315.1). Taxonomy (NCBI): domain Eukaryota; kingdom Metazoa; phylum Arthropoda; class Insecta; order Hymenoptera; family Torymidae; genus Torymus; species Torymus auratus. The sequence goes on along the minus strand of UXGD01004526.1, from coordinate 6,363 downwards.
TGTGTGCTTTTCTTTAATTTCTTAATTGAATATACACTGAGAAAGTGAGAAAAAAATATAGTATATTTTCAGATAAAAGTACTGTAACAATATAGTATTATTTGACTACGACCTTATTTTATAATATTGTTTACATTTACGAATATGGTCAAGATAACTAGAAATATGTTATTTGAAATATCAAGGGAATTCGAAAGGAAATATTATATTAAACAAAATAAATATGGTGAGCTTTACTGAAAATTTAGTTACATGTACAATAATTGAGTTACTATAACTGTTAAATCGTTTGAATTATATGAACATATTTATTATTAACATATTGAATGAAGTCCACTTCACAAAGAAACAGTTAAGGCAATAATATTAAATTTTACTATGCAATATAGTTAACAGTACCAACACCTTTTTTCCCAGTGTACTTACCGTCAGATGAGTCGATAAAATTTTTTAATAATGTTTTAGTGTTATTTATGGAAGCAAAGTGTATTATTAATTGTTCAAAATAATTAGCTGAAAAATCATGAATCATCCATTAGCAATATAACAACGTATATATCTGATTCAAATGCTAAACAGAGCCGGTAATTCAATTGATAATTAAATTTAATTCGTAAAATCAACCTATATATTCTATTCACGATCATACAAACTCGCGCAATAATAATAATAATACCCTACCACGTATAAAGGAAACTTTAATAATTACTGCGTTAAATCTATAAACCCGCGCGCGTTCCATTAACCCCCCAATGAATTTCTAAAAACTTCTCCTCGACAACCAAAGCATCCTGATGAAAAAACAATACGATTCCGTCTACCTACGTCACCGAAGCAATCCATCATTGCCGCCGGAAGCTACTGCTTCATCATCCGGCGAAAAAAATCAAATCAACCGACCTAATCAAGTGTTCACGAGTCGATCCTTAAAATTTTAATCCCCTTCGCCCGGCCCGAAAAGAAGCCTATATACCAAAAGAAACGAAAAAAAATGAAAAAAGCGCGCAACCCTTGCGTTCCTTCCATTACCCCGGCATCGGGTAGGTGCCATAAATAACCCGTATACTCCTTTCCCGAACCTTTCTCCACTCGTGCAGGAGAAGAAAAAGTCGACTCCCCAGTACAAAGCGGTACACACACACAACACGTTGCTGTTACTGCACAACAATACATCATATAATAATATACCTTCTCGCGTGACTCCTCGTCGAAGTGCCGGCGCACGTATACGTAGCTGAGGGCCATACCGAAGTCGGCGTTAACGTTACCGGTGCATCCCTTCCACCTCGGTGTCTTCTCCTTCAGACCAAAGACCTTATGGGAGAACTGAAATCCGAGGTCGCGGAACTGCTGCAACGTCAGCGGCGCTACCGTCGAGTACACCAGCCACCAGGCGAAACGTGCTGCAATAGTATATAGAGGTGTTCGTGTTATATATATATATGTATGTATAGAGCGAAGTCTCGCAAATATTTGACGTTAATTAGAATGGGGAGTCGAAGCTATATAGGGTTGGAGTGTAGGATGTCTGGACGATGGCTGATCAGCAGCGAGCTATGCTGACGACTTCTTACACCCTAATGAGGCCGAATGTCGTTCTAATTGGGACGCCCGAGCGACGAGAGGGACGACGACACGGGATGAGGTAAGTAGAGGAGAGTGGTAAGTTCGGAGAGGATAGTAAGAGGTGAGATTGATTTCGCCCGAGTGCTGCTTGCTTGCTTGCTTGCGGACGGTTCGTGTAAGGAGATTAGAGGGATGGAGTTAATGTCGCCGAGTGTTATATATATTTAGCAATGGGAAATTGAGAATAAAATGTATTTTAATATAGTTTATTGTAATATTTATTAAAATGTGGGATTTATGTTTAAGAACTATGCTTAAAATGTGAGCTTAAAAGTGGAGCTAGAAATTAAACGAAAAGCTTAATATTTTAATAGTTTATTGTAATACTTATGCATTAATATGGGCTTTATGTTTAAAAACGACGATATGAGCTTATAATAGTGAAGCTAAGAATGCAACATTTTAAACGAAAATTTAACATTATCTATAAGTAAGTACCTACAAATAAATGTTACATGTTTTATTAATGCTCGATTTCTACCATAACCCACCATTTATCCTTTTTTTTCTACGAATTTCTCGACCGAGCGGCATTCGCAGATCGAGGGAGAGACGCGTGGATGCGTGTACACACGATAGACGATACAGCGCACGCATTCGGAACGAAGCTAATTAAGATATCGGATATATGCCCGGTGCGCTCTCTTGTTCCAGATCGAATTGCTAACGCTCGATCTAACGTACACGTACGATGTCCTTAATTCAACAGTATAAATATAACCACGTGGAAAAAATCGGTCATTATCATTATATTTTCGGATTTTTTTTTTCAAAGCGCGCGGTATACCGTTGTATGCACTTTAATAACGATGTAATCTCTATATAAAAGCCCGGAAATTAAAAGCCCCTCGTGGAATCCGAAAATATTTATACACTACTTAGCGCGATCAACGTTATTATTTTCAATCTTCAGATTGTAATCTCCAACTTCGTCTACCGAGGCGAATTTCACCGGCGTTTTAGGCGGCTTAAGTAGGTCGAGTTAATCCTCAACTATGCAGCTGCGGTCTGCTCGCTGTGGCTGCTGCTATACTATGTCCCGCCAAAGGAAGCTCTTCGCAAGTTTAAAAATCCCTTGCGCACACGACTCCCCCGCCCGCGCGCTTTCATTAAACATTTAATCTTTGATGTAGGGCTCGCGTATCGGCTCAACGTGTGTACTTGTACGGTATATATATATGCTGATATTAAAATGTTGGGTTTCTTTGTTTGTTTTTAAATAATATAGTTGGTTAGGTTCAAGATATTTTTAGCGGAGGTGGACGATCGCCTTCTTTGGTAATTGACAAGCACAAGCCGGTCCGGTTTTCTATAGAAAGCGGATATTCTATGGGGGGGTCAAGCTTGGTATAATACACCCTTAAAGTCCCATACGAACGCGCGAGGAAACGTCAACTACCAGCCGATACACGGGTACGAGAGCCGAGCCAAATGGGAAGGGAAAAAAATTTCTTTGCACGCGGACGCGTCGTCTGCGCGCTGTATTGTCGTAGAAAAATGTACAGGGAAATAATAAGCGATTTGTTATAACGTTAATGTTCAATTTTGCGCGTATAATTTTTAAAAGTGTTATATTATATTCATTTCGATGAAAGACCTTTTATGTTTAAAAATACATATTTCGTACATTCGCAGATATATGACAGTATGAAAAGGAAACGTTTCATTATGGGAATTTTAATGATGACAAATGATATAGCTTTTGTACATAAAAATGTGTAAATATAACCTATAGGGTATGAATACAAGTATTAAATAATGAAAAATGACAACAACGTATTATAACCAGTGTTGTTATTATTATAAGCCATTATAATATCCGTCAATTATCATTAATAAATTTGTGTAAAATGCAGCCACGCGAAAATGCGCCATTTATTCTCATCCGAATGCTTTTAAAAATCAAGTAAAAAATAACTGAGAGCTGGGGTAATAATGTAAATCGTGGCCAATACTAAAAGCTTATATATAAAACCTACATATCTATATTGTGGATTACATCTAAAACCCATTAATTTTTCTCTCATAACACCAAACACTTTCAAATTACATAACCTTCGCCACCACGGCAGCTCCTATAAAATTATCTAAAACTCTCGAACCCCATAAACCCATCCATTTCTCTCCTCCCTCAAACAAAAACAGCAATCCACTATATATCCTCCCCCGCGCACGCGTCATCGACACTGCGTCAATATAAAATTGATTTTCTGCCAATTTCCCAGGGCAGCTCGCTGTCACTTTCACTCCCCCATCCTCCGATGCGCACCACATCTCGTGTCTAATTTCCTCCCCATGCTCATCCCTTCGCCAGCCGCATTGTCATTCAAACGCCGCGTCATATATATACATACACGTGAAAAACGACGGGGACGATGCATTATTCATAATGGCAAGCGTGCGCTCGAAGGAAAAAGTCTATTTCGCCGAAGGGGGAAGAAGAAGGTGATGGTGCGGAAGAGAAGAAGACGTTGCGACAGCAGAGGTATATTCATTGGCTGCGCGGTTAATCTTTGATTTCACGGAGGATCGGCGCGCGGGGGAATATATTTATCTCGCGGCGACAAGTTTTTCACAGGTGATATGGTGATCGGAGTATAGTGGGTCCTCCGAAAGCTTTGTATAACGTGTGACACAGCGATAGGAGCATGTGTAGATTTGTGAAAAAAGACTTTATAATAAATGTATAATCGTATTTTGTTGTTGAGTAATCTTTGGGTTAAGGTACGAACGCGTTCGTGGAATTACATTGATAATGCGTTATATGCAGAGCTGCCGGTGTTATTGCGTTCGACGTATAGGTACGTGGGGAGTGCGAGAGAGAGGAGAACTCGCAGCATTATACAATGGAATGAAATCACGCAGCGTCGGCCCAGTCAATCATAACAACTATTATCATGCGGAGATAAGCGCGTATTAAGGTAACGCGCGCCCCTATCATTTGCTCTTTGTCTGATTATGCTGATTCGATTGAAGGGTATTACTGTAACAATTATAACCGATATGCATCCTATCTTCAAATCCAAATCAATCAATTTGTCAGTCGAAATGCCTTGAGTTTATTAGCGTTCTATGTATACTGAATTTCGGAAAAACTGTGCATTTTAGAATATTTTTTTTTTCAACTACTTACGCACTATAAGAGTAATTTTTTTTTTTAAGGAACGTTTTATATGCACTAAATTTTTTACGGAAGAAAAACTTCTCATTATTCAGTATTTTCCGTTACACGAGAAGTAAATATTACAAAAAAGGAAAAATTTGCACATCTCGGACCGTCTACAAAAATCTCTTTTACAATACGTTTTCAAAATCCCAGCTAAACGCTCCTTATTTTCAATTCGAACCCATCAATCGCTTAAACTCCACAAGACAGCGATCAAATGCACTGCGCATCATACTAGCTCATCCAGAGGCCGGAGGCAAACGCAAGCCTCGAACAGACATTTCCTCCTCCTATATACGGAAACAGCATCCACCTATATATATATACATTACTATACCTCATCGGCCTGTCAATTCGTCAATTGCCCGGTAGCCAGCCGCAGAGAAGACCAATATGGTTTTTTTGTTCGAGGAGACTGATTGCAAGTTTTCCGTGCCAGCGGACAAAGTATACGTGCGCCGGGAGGTAAGTACGAGAACCGTATAGGAAATATTTGCTGCGGAAGGCGACACACGTGGGGCTTTAGGTTGTTGCAGTCCTCGCGCGCGTGATGTATGGCGCGGCCAAGTGTGGCTTTGATAGCGCCGGAATTAAGCCTGGACCCGACAGATGTATCGGGCCGTGGATTTTTAGCTTCTGGCGCGGCGATGTGAATTGAGCGGAAGATTATTAAAGAAGCGAGGAAATACTGTATTGAGTCGAGTTTTTTTTAAACTGGAATTCGAAAAATTGAGTTTAATATAGAAATTGATTGTATTATATGGATAAATGATGTTTATGTTTAATTTGACAGTCTACAGCGAAGTATATTTCGTTTTGTTTATAATGCACACACTTTTTTATTGTTTAAAGTAAAAAACACATAATATTCTCAACGAATAATGTATTCAACACGAAATACCTACACACGCTGCCTCTACACTACATACATACTTTATATAACCACCACCCCCTAAAATTCCTTCCACTATAACCAAAATCCAACGGCAAACCTAATCACCAAACACTCTCCTCCCCCTATACACAGCGTACCAAACGCAACTCCTTGCCTCCGTCTTCTGCACTTGCCAACTGCGCCACCCTCCACCCCCGCGCGCGCGATAAGATAACGCCAAGCGAACGCAGCATTCCCGATGAAGCGGCCGTGACGTCGTTACGCGCCGACAGCAGCCGTCGCCGAACATATCGAATAACAGCGAGCGCCGCGAAGCGAAAGCATATATATGTGCCGCGTGTACGTTGTTTTAGGCGAGGGAATTTTTTCGGGAAGTGCGCGGCGGGATTCGGTTATATCGGGGCCCGTAAAATGCTGATTTTGCGAACGTAGAGAGAATAAACTTATTATAAGTGTGTATAGTGCACGGAGAAAGTTTTTGTAAACTTTACTTCTTTATATGAGAAAATTTACTATTTTTAAGACAGCGCCGGGGCGTATGGGACTTTTACTTTTTAAATTGGGATTTTTATGATTTTCGTATCAAATTTTACTCTTTAAATAATAATTTTCATGATTATATTGTATAGCGAATTTTAGTTATTGAGATGGTATTTGTTATGACTGCTGAAACGAA
>UXGD01004525.1:0-16861 GCA_900474315.1 Torymus auratus | reverse complement strand
AATCTGCAAGCCGCTCGAGTGTCGTTTATATTAGGCACATGGGGCGGGGGCGGCGGGAGACTATCTTTTGTCTGCGCTCTCTCTCGTCGGAGAAAGCTATTTTAATTGACCCTTTGAGAGCGCGTCTCGTGCAAGTTTAAACGTTCCTTCCGCTGCAGTCGCCAATGCCTCGTTGTATATTATATACCTGTTGCGAGTATTCCAATATGTCTATATTTGTAACATCAGACGGGACGCTGAATTTAGATGCAGACGAGGTGACGTATCAATAATTAATGGCATTTTCAAAAACTGTCTATTCTATTATATATTTTCCAATCATCTCCGTGTCAGATTTCATACGATACGCGAATTTAAATCCCGCGAAGAAATTCATAGAAAAAAAAAGGAAAAACGTGTATTTCGAGCGCACGGGTGAAAATACACGCGCAGAGCGGCATAGCTGCCAGAAGCGGACAAAATAATTGATTTGACGAAAAATTTTTTGATTGACGCTAACGGGATTACGATAATCGCATTTTTTAACCGCGCCCGTTATTGGATTTGCGTTTGACAGGCCAACGACATCAGGTGATTGGTTTTTTGCGCTCACCACGGTGAAAAAGAGAGATAAGGTCGTCACCAGAAAGAGAGAGAGAGAGAGAGCACGGCGAATCCAATCAGCTCTCTCCATCATTTCGTTATATTTATAGGCACGCGCCTTTGTGCCGCAACGCACGGTTATTTATTTAGCTATGCGCTGCGAGGCACTACACACCAGACAACGTTTCTATATATATAAATATAGCCGAAAGTGTATAGGTCCAATATAGCAAAGTGCGATGTCTTCATCGGGAGGATTAGAGGCACTACAAGTTGCCCGATGGATTATAGATTAAAATCTCGGCGGCCTCTTACAATTTATCAACATCGAAAAAAAGCCCGCAATCTACTTAACCCCTATATATACATTATATATTAAAACAAAAAAAATACAAGAGCGCGGGAAAAGGGCGGGGGGCTGTGATATATTTTTAGCGCTGCCATAAAGCACCTCGTAAAGCTCTCTTTCTCTGTCTCAGACGCTCGGTCGAACACAAAAATTCTATTAATAATCCTCTCTATCAGAGGAATATCGCGCGGGCGCGGTAGATAGTAGCAGAGTAGGGGGAAATAAACCACTCCCGGAGGACACAATAAAAAGCGCGGCGACGGCGGCGGAAGCGGGGCAAATAAGAAAAAGATCCCCTCGAGATATCGAAAGGACTACTACTCGGCACGGAGAGAGAGAGAGAGGAAAAAAAAGGCACTCAATCACATCGGCGGCCCGCGCGTGTTGTGTTCTACTACTATACACAGCTACATGTAGGTCCGGTGGCAGTGTATATACCTCCACCGAACACGCGGCTAGCCGCAATTATTTTATTGATTTCCCGGGGAGAGAACACACATATCGTATAAGAATGCGAGAGCGAGGCTTGAATATTTAACGGCCGTGCCAGTTCCCTCGCGCGCGTGTAGTGCGAGAGAGCGTTTATCGTACAGAGCGTGCGAGCCGCACTTGTCTCTCGTTCCAGGGCCGTTTAGCGTTAGCGAGCAGACACACACGCGCGTGTGTGTGTGCTATCATACGCGCCGCTGCAACGTGCCACTTTGACGTTTTTCGCCTCCCCCGGGGGGAGACTACCCGCGTGTCTACCTATGCGCACGTCTGACTGCTTCTTCTTCTTCTTCCTCTTCTTCGTGTATATATACGCGCTTGCATTTTTCATTTCTTTCGCGAGAAGAGAGTATATACCCCAAGCCAGCACGACTGCTCCTATATACTCTCGTAAATACTTTGTATCAAATAAACATACCGCGAGCTCTTTCTCTCGTACCTGCTTTTTTCTTTATACCCTCGCTCATGCGTACAAGAATTTTTCGAGAGCATCCACGAGCGCGCACGGTTTCCACGCGTCTTTCGGTAAACACACACATACGTATATATAAACCAGCACGCGTAAAGTTTGCGGTTCGCTTCTTCTCTCCGGCCGCCACCGCGCGGCCCTGGAAATGCTTTTATACACGAAATGAATAAATGTTAATGAGCGCTCGTATAATACATCTGTCTCCTCTCTCTTCTTTTTCCCATCTACATTTATATCGCTCTCGGAGTGGAGTTTCATTGCTTTGTTACATATTGATAATATGAGACAGACTGAGTGAGAGAGAGAGAGGGAAAAAAAGTTTGCCGTATTATATAGAACGTATATATGGTGGCATTGAAAATTTACCGCGTCGTAAAGGGCGGCAAAAATTACGGCGCAAAGGATAAAATATTATTCATAAAAAAGTTTGCGACGATGACTCTATATACAGGCGCGGTGACGGTGACGGTGACGGCTAAACTTTGTTTTTCTACGTATATATATATATTATACGCTCGTCTGCCGATATACCCTATATATACAGCTGTACATAAAAAAAAGAGAGAGAAGTTTAAAAGCCATTATACGCGGCTGACGAGCTCGCGGTGCGGTTAGAAACAAACTCAAATTATTTCCCCGTCAATCCGGAGCGCGGGACCTCTCGGTGGCAGCGAAAAAAAAAGTTGTTTCCGTCAATACAAATCTATTTGTGCCTCCTGCAACGCGAGTTCTTCCATTATATATATATGCAGCCATAACGAAACGACGAGACGCGCTTTGGCTGGTAGGAAAAATTCAATTGTCGTCTGTATAAAAAAAAAAAGTTTATTTATTTACGCGATAGTTTTACAAACACCCGTAATTGTTTGATATATAACGTACGTATACACGCAGAGAGAAAGAGAAAAGAGTTTTTCCATTTTCCCGGCAGCCATTCGCACAATCATATACATGTATTATATATAATCTGATTCTTTCAGCATATATCGCACAAATGAATAAATTGAAAATATCGAATTTTACTCGACCGAGGGGAAATTGGCAACGTTTGCGTCGACTTTACACGATTATATAACAACGTTTTTTGCCCCGGCCAGCCCGCTTGTTTATATTATACGAACTGTGTGTAACGGAGTGCACGTATACTTCTTGCACGCGCCATTTCTCGCTCTTGTGCCTGTAAATATATACACACAAGCGGGGGGTCGGTAAAAAATCTGCCACTCCGCAGCCATCGCGGAATTGCATTTCGTTGGCTCCGCGCCGTTAAATGCCTCGAAGCTCGCGGCGGTGCGCAACAAAGCTCATTAATATACCGCGCACAACAACGGGGGAGGATATGTACACGGGCGAATTAAAAGACACGATAGGCGAGAAGTATTATATATCTCACGCTCGAATTTTCCCGCATGCAGCGGCTGAAACACCTAAGCGCGTAAAATATTCAACCGCATGCGCGCACATAACCTACCCCCTTGCCTACGAATACTTTTTAGCGCAGTGCGAGTATATACCTTTTTCTCGCACTCTCTCTCTGCATGCGCACTGGTCTCTTTATCCCCTATTCCTCGCCAACACTCTGTTTCATTTTCACCCGCTACTCCCTCTCGTTCGCTCGCACAGTCGTCGTCGGCGACGGTTTATATTTTATATAGGGTCCACGTAACCGTGCCAGTTTTTCCTCTGTACTCCCATACTCTCCCGCTCGCTCTCTTGCTGCATGCAATGTATATAAGAAAAACACGCGAGTGTATAAAACGCTGCTCTTTTATTCTCTATAGCCTCCCGCCTATAGCGCCTTCGCTAAACCCTTTCGGCCGCGCGTGCATGCCTCTCTTTTTTCCTCTTCCGCGCGCGCGCGCGCCGACTGTGTTTACGATAGCCGATACCTCGTACGCGCGGATCTCTCTTACGTGATTTTATCAATCTTTTATTGCCGACGTCTATACGCGAGTAGTAGAGAGAAAGAGCAGCAGTTACAGTCGAGAGCTCGCTTTGTTTAGCGCGCGTATATACAACGGTATACGGAGAATTGGCCGACGCGCGCGGCTTCGGCGTGATTAAACATTCATCGGTAAAGTGTTTTTCCTGCTGTCGCGCTCTCTTACGATGATGTGCCATTTCGCGTATAGTATGATGAGTATTGTAATTTCTAGTATATATAGTAGGCCGCGCGGGACACAAGTCAAACTTTTACTATATAATATGTAGGTATGAGGAGTTTCGCTGGCTCGAAATTTTCGTTGTAGACGCCGCAGATGTAGAGATGTATACATATTCAGAACAAATTTTCCCTACTATTATATTGGAACATAATACGACCTAGTAAATGTATACGCCCGTCGCTCGTTTCACTTCCTATATAAATCATAATATATCGCCCTGACGTTAATTGACGGAATTTATTCATTAGATTCAGCCGTTGATATATGTATCTATATAGATGTATGTGTACCTCGTATTATACACAGACCGCCGGTCAGTTGGGCGATTGTTGTCCATTTTCAAAGCCGTAATTAAGAGGCTTTTTACCGCGTGAACCTATATAGAGAGACCACTATAGTAGACGAGAAGCGATAAAACGGGCCTTTTCGCCTCGGAAGCTCTGAAAGGGAGAGAGAGAGATTCGACATTTTCCTCTCACTCTGCCATTAGATGCCATTAATTTTTATAACGCGAGCTCGCGTAGGTGAACATTATGTAAATGCCTCTCTATAATAGCTCTCTCCCTCTCTCTCTCGGTCAAAAATCATCGCGTGGCACTCTTTGACACGCTCTATAATAGGAGCGCGAAAAAGAGGCCTATACTCTCGACGCGTGTATTACACGCTATATATATATATTATACGCGTTAAAAAGATGACACTACATTTATAATACGGCTGCGAGCTTTTAGATCCCTCATATATATAATTAACCTTTGAAAAAAAAGCTTTTTTAAAAGGTTAATTAAAAAGACCGACGACGTTCTAAAAGCCGCGGCGCGAGAAATTTGATTACCACCGGGGGGGGCGGCCACCTATATGCGAACCCGCGCTCGACCTCGCTTGTAGTTTAATTGACGCGCGTTTCGAACACGCCGAATATAAATTTCGTGCCGCGAGTCGCTTAACGCGGAAAAAAGAAGAAATCCCGACAATTAACGCGATGATGCAGACCGATTATTCTTCGTCTGCTTCTTCTTCTCCTCCTTCTTCTTTTTTTGCGCTTCATTTGCGCGAGCTCGCGCGAGTGGGTCAGATGCAATCGGGTCAGCGCTATATATATACACACACCAAAAGATCCCGCGAATTTTCGAATGTATAAAACGCCGCTGCACACCGAGATAGCGACGTAAGATCTTCATCGGAAACCCTTTCTGTCGTTTTGTAATCCGGCGTATCATCGTGACCCGTCGCTCCTAAAAAAAAAAGAATCACGCGAGTCTATATGTCTGGAAGATATTCCTGGGAGCACATCTATATACCGGCTCTGGAAGTGGAATTTTCGAGCCAGTGATTCGACATTCTACATATACGCTTCGTGGCATGCAGCACCGAGTGCCCCATATACACACACTCACACACACACGAAGAAACAAATTATTTCTTTATTAACAACCGAGCCTGCCTCTCTTGGTTGCGCGTGAATAAAGGCCGTAATCCTAAGCTCTCTCTCTCTCTCGCGCAGCAGAGCAGCACAGCACTGGCTTTTCGTGGCCACTCTAAGCCTCATTAAAGCCTTTATCTCGTTACAAACTCCTCTACACCTCTAAAGACCCCCCGATTCGCTCGCTGCTGCTGCTGCTACTGCCTCCCCCCCTTCACTTCCGTTTTTTTTTTCATTCTATATACGAGTATGCCCGACACACACACATGAGAGAGAGAGAGAGAGAGGCGCGATACACGGGCCAGTGAGCACGGCAGCAGTCTCACACTTTTTCACGGAGACTCGGCGTACAACGAGCGCCGCTGTGCCATGGCACTCCTTACTCTCTTTCTCTGCTGCTGCTGATCGGACTGTTTGTCAGCATCGCAGAGTATATAGCCACCGAGCGAGAGCATTGCGAATGCAAAGCACCTAGCTTCTCTCTTTCTTAGCGCGAGGCGAAGGTGCACCTCTACACACTCGGCTGTATAATATATAAGTGCGATTTATATTGCAAATGCAATGCTGGCTGCGGCTTTCTGTGTGTACCGCACTAACATACGCCGTGCGTATATAACCGCACTTGTCGGTGCCGCAGCCCCATAGGTACGCGCGCGTATATTGAGCCGCTAGATCGGAAATCCAGAGCGGTGTCGCGTAAGAGCGTATAATATGCACATGAGGCATTCTACGCTACACATAACAGCTCAATATTTTAATATCCAAGAAAAGTCTGGCGCGCGCAAGGGCTCAAAGTTTTAGATACCTTGTAGTGATGGTATATAGTTTTACACGCTCGTTTACACAAAGTCATCGTTATAGGAATGCAGCCCCACCGTATACGCGAGCGCGTCCGTCATTTTATCTCGTTCGCTCGCGCGTATATATATTATGGAATGCGCGATGCCATCTCGAATTAGTTTTGTACGACAGACCGGTGCCGTGTCACGATACACTGCACGGCGTCCGGGGATAATTGGGCGCCGCGCTCTTGTCATGTATATATATACGAATATACTATACGTGGCAGCTGGGGGAGGGAGAAAATAAAGGAGGAATATACCGATTTCGTCAATATTATAAACTCATCGAGATAATGAGCCGGAAAAATCGCTTTCGGAGAATATCGTTTTGTAACCGTACGGTATAACCATAACGCGCAAGAGGGACACGAGAGAGACGCGTCCGGTAATTTGATATGCTGTCGCGATAACAATCGCGCTCGCCGTACACACACGCACACACATAAGATTGTCTCCACTATATATACGTACACGTGGTCATGGTAATTTTTATCGGGAAAATTCTTTTTCTCGTGTTATCCGCATCGTATATATAGAAGTAACTTCCAGCTGGTGAGAATCGTGCGTATAGAAAAGAAGAGATGGCCCCGCGCGTATACACGGAATGACCACAGTCGCGATGGAAATGCCAAAGTTTGGGGTATAGAGATACGAGAGCGCCGCGTATAGCGATCATATGTGGTATTATATCCATGTACATTCATGTGTACGTGTGTATATCGCCGCGCGGAATGCTCCGGGTATATACATACGTGTACACATAACGACTGGTAGCAGGAGCGTAGAAAGCCACGCGGTTGCGTTCTTATTGGGCATAAACGAGCGCGCGGAGCTCTCGCCTATACGGCATATCGCGCGCGATAAATGTCAACCTGGATTTCCCGATGCAATAATTCGCGCTCGAGAGGTGTAGCGGAATCGAACGCCCCGGTTGTAACGTATAGCATATACACATACATGCACGGTTGTCGATGTATATACACCGGTCATTGACATCAGCCATTCCTCCGTGCGCCGCCGCTGCGCGAAATATCGCGTTACCATCCCGCGAGAACTCCGCGCGGTCCTTCTCTTTTTACCGTATATATATATATAATACGTGATGGTCCTTTTTTCGCTAGCGGAGGAATTCGAAGCGGGTGAAAAATCAATGGGGAAGTGAGAGTCGCAAGAAATTCGCGACACGATACCTATACGCGCGCGGCGCTTTCCTGCTCTCTCTTTCTTGTGTTTTCTCCCCTCTCGAGGATTTGCGCGCTCTCGGTTTTTCCTTCGCCCCGCGCGTATACTTTTCTTTTGTTTATTAGTCGCGACTGATGGGAAAGCAATGTCCGTTTTTCGCGGAATAAAGAAAACTTTGGCGTATAGCGGCGCGCGGTCCCTATCGGTCGATGAAAAGTACGCGCCTCTCTCTCCTTCCTTCATTGAGGTTTTTCCGCTATATACTCTCGCGGGACGAACTTTTGCCTCTCGCGTCGTCGGGGGTTAATGGGAGAACAATGTCGGATTTAAAAAAAAAAGGAAAGTTGGCGATTCAATTCCGTCGCCGTCGTGTCTCTCTTTCGTTCGTTCATCTGCGAATTGGATCGCCAACTTTTTTCCTGCCACTATCCTTGAATAAAGTATTGGAGCTGCTGCGCGCGGTCTCGGTGAAGAGCTGAGGTTACGACAATAACGGCTAATTAAAAGCAAAAGCGGCCGATTGGTTTATATAGCTGGAGATTCGCGCTTATTGTTTTGACGAGCGAGTCGAATCGTGTTACTGGGCGATATATTTTTATCAGCGCGCGGAGTGTGGTGCATTCCTTCGAGAGTATAGGTCGCGTTTTGGTTTATTTTATTTGTGGAGAGAGATATATAGGGGTGAATTGGAACGCTTCGAGGTTAAATTTTTCGTTAAATTAAAGAAAAAATCTGGGGGAATTAATAAAAACGATTATTAAATTGTATTAAATTTTAATTGTATTAGCTTTTCAGGTCGAATAAAATGATTGGATATATAGGTTTCAAATTAATCTCTTTTATTTCATTATAATTTCGGAGGCCGAAAGTGCTTGGACATGTGTGTCCTATATTGGCCGCTATATAGGGTTAATTTAAAGCGGTAAGACAATTATGCAATTCTTTTCTTGACGGCGACGTTTCCAAAATATAGATTAATTCGGTTAGTCGAAACCGTCGGTATACCTTGACACAACGAAAATTCAACTGAATTGGGGTTCATTCGATTAAAAAGATATCAGACTTGAAAAATTTTATAAACTTTTCAACTCGCGCAATATAACAAGGTTCATTTTCCATCAATTATACGTATGCTAAAAATACGAGTAATCCCCGCAGGGGTGATAAATTGATTACCGTGAAAAATAAACGAGCTCGCTCACTTTCGAAATTGTGTATATATAAAGATAAATTGAAAATGATAAAATTTCAATAAAAATATCCTTCGGTAATGGCAATTTGTGCATTAATATTCGCCATGTATTCTCTCTCTCTCTCGTGCAATTACTCGTGCATTAATTCCCGGGAAAAATGCTTAAAGCTTCTGTGAATCGCACTCTCACATGTGTACACATAAGCATATGGAAATTTCGCGATAAACCTTCGTACATAAGGACACGTATAATATGCTCCGCACCCAAACGTTTTAATACTTTTCCCGGATAAAAGACTGGTTTACCCGAGGTTTACATATATAATACTACGCGCTTCATTCCTTCCGTTTATCAATATCGCTCTCCGACACGATTAAAGTCTTATTAGCCTTGGTAAAAAAAGCGTTATTCCGATCGCCCGTACCCTCCCTCCGTCTATATCCCACACCACCACCGGTAAAAAAAAAGAAACGACAAAGATTAAAGGGGGGAAAAAAGAGGGGCCGAGCCCCCTCGCGCGACATTGTGCGACGTTCACTACTCCCTCTCTCTCTCTGATTCTCCAATTTAATTTTATTCTGTTGACGGAAAGAGAACGTGGTATGTACGTACCCTAGAAGTTCGTTCTACTCCGTAAACAGTGAGATTTTCTGCCTGCACCTTCTTTGTTCGTTCTCTCTCGCTCACTCTCGAGCTCTTTCACAAGCAGCGCGGCCGAGGCAGCTCGGGAAACGCGGTCGCCGTTTTCTCGCTCTAACGAGATAGCCCGAGTTTTATTGGAGTGGACTTGGCTTTAGCGGAATTGTTTCTTACTTTGTGCTAGCCAAAATGTAATCAACCTCCGTGAGCGCGGGCACGAAAACCTCCCCCCCGAGGGCTCTAACTTTGCTTACTCCCTGAGAATGTGTAAAACACCGTTATATCGTTTCATTACGCTTTTTATTTTCACCCCACCCCATGTACCTCCCTCTTGTTCTCGAGCTGTCGATTTGACCTTTTTTTTCTTCTTCTTTCTTTGTCGCCTCGAGAGAGAACGTCTCCGAGGAGCTGCTAATACAGTCGTTGCTGGCCAGTCGCGCGTTACTCTTTATCGAATTGTTAATTAAAATTTCACGCTACTCTACCGCGCTTTATTGTTCGCGGAAATCTATATTCCTCGTTACTTTCTCCATGCAGCTGCAGCTGCTCTGAATTTAATCACCAAAGATTATATTGCTTTCGTTGAAAATTTGGCGTTTAATTTGCCGAACGTATTTATATGAAATTCTCGCGTGATTAATTCCCACTACATAACATTCTTGTAACATTGTTGTATAGTAAAGCTGCATTTAATACAGCCTTCCAATGCTCGCTGTATAAAGCATCGTATGAAGTTTCCGGAGAGAGAAGAAACGTATATATCCCGAGTTTCGGCAGAAGCGGCTACTAAATTTTTATCACCGCGGCCGTTAATTTTTCCCTCTTTCCGGCCCTCTTTCAACGCGAAATCCCGAGTTTTTTGTCAAACTTTTGCCAAGAGCCCCCTCGTGGCCCGGATTTATGTAATATAATTACGTTTTAACGACTCGCAATAAACGCCAAAAAAATGCGCGCACTCATTAGCATATACGAATCTGCGGCTTTTAACATTTTTCAACGAGCATATCTCTAGAAATAAACTCTCGTTCCTATATGGTATAAGCGTCCTCTGATCCTCGAATTAATCTCCCTCGGTGTTGTAATATAGAAAAACATCTCAACCGTAACACGAAAATTGAATATCGATCCGCACGCCCGCGACCAAATATTTACCCCCCCGAGCTTTTAAGCTCCCTTTGTCTTACGTGTACATAAACCAGAGTTTCGTATACTCGATCGAAATTCGAATAACGATATACTGCTGCATCAGCCAGCTCAAAGCGAATTTCCGCATGAAAAACGTCGCCTCGGCTTCACGTTCAATGTCTTATTTCACTTTTAAAGATTATTAAAAAATCGTCGTCTGGCAATAGCCATAGCTTCGAATTTTGTCAATCGCAGGGTAGAGTTTCAAATCCCAGATATACACGAGAGTACGCATATAGAACCCGAAACTCGTGTACTGCAGAGGGTAGAGAGAGGATCGAACGAACGCTCGTGCAGAGCGACTGCCGTACGCAAAAGTGCGTGCGTATAAACGGCCGAGGGGATAGAATGTCGATCTCCCTCTCTCCCCCCTATACACCCGCGCGGCTGCTCGGCGTGTTTTCGTGTCTGTCTGCGCGCGGCGGCCGGGCTTTCAATGAGCTTTGACGACGACGAGTACCCGCGCTGCGAAAGCTCTCGCTTTTCCCGCGGTAAATTCGCCTTCGTGGTTTATGAATTCCTTCGCAGTGCTTCAACTAACTAACGCGCGCGAGTTGGAATTTTCCTGTAATTAACGAGGGAGCAACGTGGCAGCAGCGATGATGCCAGCTTTCGCTATACGAGCCGCAGCAGCAGTAGTCGATTAGGCTTTAATAATTGATTTGGCTATTAAACTCCGCTGTGAAACCCTCTGACGATCAATCTCTCTATCTCCCGCGAGTCCGAGGTTAATTTAACGTCCGATCTCTCCCGCTATAGACGCGTACCTATATATACATATACACGGAGTAGTAATCATTTCATCGGCTGTCAGCCCGCGACGGTATAGAGAAAAAAAAAGTATATATATCGGCATATTATAACGAGCGATACGAGAAGAGAGAGAGGAAACGAGATATCGAATTCGTATATACCCAAACTCGTCGTAAATGGACTACTACTATATCGAAAGGGGAGCGCACATCAATATAGAATATATTCTTCTTCATCCCTCCTTGTCGCATGTGCGTATACAGGGTGTATATAGTATATCAGAGCTGCGACGTATCGGGAGGGATCGGCTCTAATCCATCCCCCTCTCCTCTGTGGCGCTGAACTTTCGGCTGATGGCGAATAGCTCAATTACGTCGCCTGTCCCTCGCCCGCGCATCTACATGTGCCCACCTCTTCTCTCCCCTCTGTATACGCATATGCGTGTGTGTTGTACAAGCGTAAAGTGAATTCCCGTGGGCGCAGCATGCGTGCGTATACCTATACGTCCCTGCAGTTCATAATGCAGCGAACTCTCTGCTTTTTTTTGCCCCGTTCGGGAAGCCAGTGCAACGAGATTCTTTAAGCCGATAGCCGCTCGCGCAGTAGAACCGTGCAACTTTACTATACGTCGCGCGCGCTCCGGCTTATCTCGCCCCCCTTTTCTTTTATTTCGCTTCTCTCGCCGTCTGCCTTTTTGCTCGTATATATACAGAGAGAGAGAAAGAGGGAAAATCTAGGTAATCTGCCACAGCTTGCTTATGTTTTGCATTATGCATTTTCGGCCGTGAGCTTGTCCCGCTGGACAAATTTACCTCCTTCCGTTCCAGATTAAAAGTGTATTATATATATACGTACAGAATTCCACCGGCGTCCTCAACAAAGATAACACGCAGAGATATACAAGATACGATTTCTTATATATTCGCCCTGTTGTTTTTTTTTCAGAATCGGAGTCGACGCGATTAACGGGTGTCCCTCGCGCTCATATACACCTGCGCCGCGCCAGGATACAAGCAGCTCACGTAGCCGCTATCCATCAACTGCCGTCGCAGTGTTATATACTTAGGTTATAGCGCAGATTCGGCAGAAAGTCAACGCCAGATGCTAATATATACACACACAGGCGCTCGTCGAGCAAGTCGAGCGTCAATAACGCGCTTAATTGCCCCGTAAAAAGGCGCCGGCAAGCGCGCGGCTGATTAATAGCCGGACGACTACTCATAGCGTATATACCTATAATATAGGCCTGTGTATAGGTATATGCATATATAGTGAAAACGCTGATTGAGGCAGTAAAGCGCTTCCACAATCGCCGCCTCGCTAATAACCCATCAGGCGATTTCTCATCGGCGCGTTGTCTCGTCTCCTTAATAGCGACCTTGACGACACCCGAGATAACATAGCGTATGACTAAGGTTTTATCTATATACAGTTAAATACAGAGAAAAAGAGCGTGCCTGCGGCGAAAGTTATGACTTACCGATCGTCCGAGCCGCCGGGCGGTCAGCGGCTTGCATCTCGCTGCTGCGGCATCAGGAGCAGCAGCGGCGACGGCAGCGGCAGCATCTCTCCTCCTCCTCCTCCTCCTTTTCTCCTCCAGGTGCGTTGAACTCCTCTTTCTCTCTCTCTCTCTCTGCCGCGTTCGCGCGCGCGAACTATACTACTGCGCGGCTTGTTTTCGCCGCCGCGGCGGTTCTCGCCTGCATCGGCACACCGCGCCAAGGGCACGCGGCAGTTTGCACACTTTTACTCGATCCCGTCGGCTTTTTCTCCCTCCTCTCCTTCTTTACGTATACAATGCGCGCACACGCACACGCGCACCTTATCCTTATCACTCTCACTCAGTTTCTCCTCTCGTCTTATTTATTACATCAGTCGTCTGGATTCCTCTCTGTCCGTGTCCCCTTACATATACGGCGAAAAATAAAGTCTCGCACCTTTTTATGCAACTATACTTCGCCGTCTGTGTTATATGTATGTCTGTGTGCGACGCGAGGGGTGCCGCGATGCTAGCCCGCCAATGTTCCGCGCTCAACTGGTCTCGTCCTCCGCTCCGGCTTGGCTGCTGGCGCGCGCGCGCTCGGCACGGGGAAGCTCTCTCTCTCTCTCGCTCACTATATGTATGTAGTAGTATAGGTCTCTCGTGCCGACCAATGGGTGCGCGACCGCCGCCGCCGCCGCCGGAGCGAGAGAGAGAGGAGACCGGCTCGAGTCGCGGGGAACGGGCTCTCTCTCTCTCTCTGCGCCGCGCACTCCGCGCGCTCCTTCTCGCTCGCGCTTTTTGCCGCGTGCAGCGCGCCGCGTTTATAAGTCTGTCCCTTTTCTCTCCCTTGTGCAGTGTACTCAGCTCGTATATGCCTCTCTCTCTCTCTCGTACTCATAGTATAGTAGTAGTACCTAGTCGTCGTCGTCGGAGCAGTCTGCACAGAGAGAGTCGCGCGCTAGGTATGTCATCGCGACGTACGTGCGGTTCTCTACATATCCTATAGGTATATACCTCTTCCTCTGCATCTTTGTACCTGCGTATCTTTGATTTTCCGTACCTATATATAGGTAACTCCCACTCGCGTGCAGATTCCTTTGCCCGCCACGCGGTACACTTATAAGCACACCCACCACGCGTTACGGTATATGCGTATACTTAGGTATATTCTTTATTATAATATATCTAGATGCGTTTATCTTTCTTACCGCAGCTGGACGCGCTCTTAAACTCTCCATTGTACATCACAATTATATTATACATATCTGGGGAAAGGTTTGTATATACGCACGCGCTTTCCTTCTCCGCGTCTCCTTCCTTTTTTATAACAGCGTGCTCGCGCGCGTCTAGCCGTCCCTCCTTTAAACACCTCTTTGCATATACGCGCGCAGACTCCACATATATATATCTACATTCAGTCTGTTTTTCACCCTTTCTTCCTCTCTCATTTGTCTCTCTACCTTCCTCTTCTTCTTGCGCTCTCCACCTCCTTCTCTCTCGAAACTCGTCTCGTATACCTTTTGCTGCACCTTCCTCTTTTTCCATGTCTCCCTCTCTCTCTCTCGCTATATCTCTACATCTCCCCGCGCGCGTTCTCCGGCCTTTTCCACTCCTTTCTTCGCCTCCTCTGCCACCACCACCTCCTCCTCCTCCTCCTTCTGCAGCACGTCTCGACCTCTCTCGCCTAGAGTCCGATTTGTCTGGCCCTCTCTCACTGTCGGTGCGGCTCTGGAGCTCGGGAATCCGGTACAATCCCGCCCAAAACACTGTTCATGTAGATCCGCACTCGCGTTAAGTGTGTCTGAATTGCCGGTGTACATACCTGATTGGAAATACAACGTACAGGGGTGTGTATGTATATACAGCTGAAGGCAAAATAGCGTGCACGAAAACTACGCTATAAGCGCCCGCGATCTCACTTCTTTCCCTCGATTTCCTCTCTACTGGCTCGATTTTTGTGATGCCGAGAGTGGAAATTGGCTGCCCGGAGCGCGCGCTTTTGCGTGCAGTGCACTGATTCTCTCTTTCTCCATTTCTCTCTGTGCATACTCTATATATCCGCACCCACCCGGGCGCGCATTGTCGTCGTTTCGCTCTTTCTTCCGGAAAGTCAAAATAATTAGTCTCGCCGAGGAGATGAAAATTAACTTCGTTGCCCGCTGACGTCCCCCCTCGTCTTATTCGCTCGCTTTCGCCCGGCACTGGCGCCTTTTTCCTCCTTGCCTCTTTCCTCCTTTTTTTTTCTTCGTTACGCTCCAGTGCCGTCGGGACGAAAAATCGCGAGTAGCGCGCGACGGAGATGACGTCTTTTTTGCTCAACGAGGAGGAACGTCTCTTTCTCTCTTTCTCTCTCTTCTACCGTCTGAAACTCGTCTTAATAGGAGCAAAAATTTTTCCCCTTCCGATATATACATGTATATTCGCACAAACCTCCGTACGTTTATAAGAACGAAATCAAGTTTATTGTTGACGGGCGGGTTATCCTACTCCTTTCATAGTTCTCTATATACTCGGCAAAGAGAAACGACTTTATTTCGCGTCGTTGTTCCTGTATAAGAGTGGAAAGCATTATTAACGCGCGATCCAGTATGCATATATATATGCTGCAGATGTATATAACAAGGGCGATGCTTTCTTCATTAAATTAAACCCCCGCGACCAACGTGGGGAGAATGAAACCGCAGCTGAGCTATAGAGTCGGGTGGGGGGAGGAGGATCCGGGCCCAACTTAAACTTGGATACACGCATAGAATGACAATCTTGTAAAGTCAATCGAAAGTTCGGAAATTGCAGTCCTAGTCGTTGACTTTGCCCCTCCCCCTCACGGATTGACATGCGCCCGCCGCCTACATGTTTACTTTGCATTTGGCGCGGAATCTGAGAGCCGTTTACTTTTTCCCTATATATATATATACAGATACGCGTGCGCACCATAATTGGAGCGCTTTCCGGGTAACGAGCTGCTAATTAAATTTTGCAGCCTCACGAAAAACCGGCGATTCTTCTTTTTTTTTTATTTGAGATGCTCTTTTTCTTTTTGAAGGCATTATTACGCCGATTTCCGCTGATTAACATCTTGATGGTAATCGGCTGGACGTTCGTTAATTAAATTCTTAAAATTGGCAACGAATTTCGGCTCGCAAAAACGTTAACCCGATGAAATATACTCGTATATTCGAGACCCGACGAAAAACAAGCTGTGATAGTATACAATAAAATAACGATCGGCATACATGTCAACAGCTTTAGACATGAGATTATACTTTTCGCTACCCACTTTGCGCATTTCAGTTCCTTTAATAATAAACAGGATACCAAACATTACAAAAATCACTGTGAATATATGTGTATTATACGTCGATGGCAAACCACAGCAGCTTGTCACTCTGCTTTTCACTCTCTTATAAGAGATATAACTTTCCCCCCGTACACGCCAATAACCAGTTTATTATCACCTGTCCATCATCGTGCTTAATTAAGCATATATTGTGAGCAGAGAGTCAAAAAGCCGCGTGCACACGTACTCGCTACTATATACACCCACGCGCGAAACATTCAATTCGACGAAATTTTTCGACTCGTGCATATACATATACATATAGGTATAATAGCATCTGTCAATCATCCGATAATACGTCATTGAGCAACAATACTGCGAACCGTTGTATATATACCTATTCATGCAGCTCTCTAACGAGCTGAACCTACGTTGCGTAAGATACTATATGAGCGATTCTACAGAAATCATCAGACAACTGAGTATGAAAAATAAAAAAATAGGTATATATTTTTACTTTGGACCATTTTAAATGTACGAAAAATCGGGAACATTGTCCATTGGGTGTCAAGCTTTTTGGCATCCGAGGATAACGTGCAGTGACGTCTCATCCTCCTTTCCACAGAATCTGCAACTCGGGTTTTTTTTTTCAAGTTCCACCGTGTGTTTGTGTTTCTGCAAAGTACCATGAAAGGTGATAATCCCCACCACAGCCTGTGCTGTCTTTCTACTCAATGCGAGTATTTGTTCTGCCCTACCTCCCATCTCTGAATCCTTGATGAAAGTTTTGTCTGCTCGACATCCCTGAGCGTTTTTCCACTCTTCAGAAT
>UXGD01004524.1:0-16865 GCA_900474315.1 Torymus auratus | reverse complement strand
GTATTATAATAAATATATGTATGAATGAACGATTCCCACAAATACATCACATTTGTTTATCGAATTTTTTAAAATTATAATCCTGCATTTTCTTGAACTTTCAGAAAAACGTTGCATGGTGTTTAGCATCATCGATATTAGCAAAATTGAAATCGACAGCAGAAAATTAAAGGCAATATTCACCGAGTCAATAACCTCATGTGTAACTGCGAAGAGGAGAAAAACAGAGACGTTGCACACACCCTCGATGACTACGGCTGAAGACGCATATCAATTATATAAGGTGTATAATGCGTTTCGAGGCTCCGTTCGGCAACGCAACCCGATGCACACGGCACATACACGGATGCGTTCAAATGTACACCGTCGAGGGCAGAGCGATTGTTACCGATTCGTATAGAGAGCGCGCGCACAGTAATACATGTCATTAGTCTGCGGAGCTACCAACGACGCGCGTCCGCGCTCTTCGGCTTTTGCACGCTGCTTTCCGTCTCTATTTCCTTTCCTCCTCTTCTCTCTTCGCTTCGCCGTTTCTCGCTCTCTTTCTCTCGCACACATGCCTATAATACACGAGAGTGCGTGGCTCCTTCGAGGATAATTTCATGTTTGTCGGTTTCGGAGTGAGTGAGTGTTCGCGCGCGCTCTCCTTTGATGAATAGTGATTTTCTAGTTGCAGGAGTATAGAGTGAGGAGTGAGCCTTTTAATTTTGAAAGGTGTTTTAGCTTATCTGATCTTCGGGGCAAATAATACACGGTCGGTTGTTGTGGCTTGTCGATGCTCTTTATTGAAAATGTTGTTCAATATTGTATTTAGAAGGTTCGCTCGTCTTAATTGGCCCGTGCGTGTACCTTTTTAGGAGGAAACGTTTATTTCGGCTATATTTACCTTACGCGATGCTTTCATTTTATTTTATGGTTGGCGTATGGCGTGAGCATTATAGGTTCTCTGAATTATAGTTCAACATTATAGTGAGTTTAAGATACGTCTTTTTTTAAGTATACTTTTAAAATTCACTTATTTTATTTATTTGTGGCCACCTGTTTTTCAAATATATTTTGATATTCAATAGTGCAAGCAGCAATGATAACATCATTTTTCGATAGAATTGATATATTCATCATTTTTATTCTATATGTGATGAATATAATATACAAACGTGGTAAGGATATATAATGAAATGACAAATTTTTCATTTTTGGTAATCCAACAATTCATAATAAAATGTCAAAGCCCCTCATTCTCAGACATCTGCGGTACCCAAAAATTTCAAAGATAGTTCACTTCTTATATTCAACGCGCCTCGTTGAAACGCCGCTATCTCGACATTATAATCCATTGAAAATCCTTATCGCTTCTCCCACGCCCACCTGCAAGTTCGTGAGAAAAGCCGCCACTCGAACATCGCAAAACCCCTGAAAATTCGGAATCCAGCACTTTTCAACGCCTTCACACCGCGGCCAATCTCCCTCATCTTTCGGGCCGCCAAGACACCGAGCCAGTATAGCCCGTCAATTACACTCGTGACCAGGAGAATTTCCATGAATCCATAGATCCTCCGCCATGGTTAATAGCCGGTTTCAGCCGCCTCCGCAGATAAGGCTCTCTCCTGCTTCTAAAAAGAAAGGAGCCTAGGCGAGCGCGATGGCGTGCGGGCGCGTTAAAAAGCCCGCGCCTATCCTGCCAGCTCTCCGTGCTCGCATGCAAAATAGGAGCCGAGCGAGGCAAAAGCGAAAAGTAAGGCGCAATGAAGGAGCGAGCCGCGCGCGCGAGAGGCCACGCCCCCATAGACAGCCGCCAGCCGGCAATTAAGATTTGATCGGCAAAAATGGTCGGGCCGCACAAAATGGCGGCCCTCGCTGCCGCGGCCACTTGAATACGTAATGTCATGCGAGAAAGAGAGAGAAAGAGAGGCCGACGGAGAATGGATCCGGAACCGGTATACTCGCGTGGGTTCGCGCGCGTCGCCCCGTCGCCGATTATCATCGACGCGCGCGCCCGCGTACACGTTTAATGCGTGCAATGCGGGGCGCTGTGTTTTTATGCAAGCGCGCGCGCATACACCAAGTACAAGCGCGCGAGCTGCCTGCTCATTTGCATATAAGTGCTCGCAGGGTATTTTAAAGACTTCGGCGCGCGTGCGCTCGCGATTCTCGTTTTTCCTGCGCTCCCTGTATGTGTGTGTAGGATGCATGTGTATACGTCTCTCCTGGCGAGCTCTTTTTTCGCCGCAGAGTAGAGTGCGCGCAAGCGACTTTCTCATTTCATTCGTGATTCACGTGAGGGAGGGGGAGAGAAAGAAGTCTTGCAACGTGTATAAAAAACGATGGGCGATTGTAAGAGGAGAGAGGACAGAGAGGGAGAGATCGGCCGGAGACGATTTGGCAAGAGGCTGGAAAAAAATTATTGTAATCTGATGGGAGCAAGAGGCTGCAGGGGACTCTGGTATTTAATGTTTTGACACGAGCAATTAAAAGCGACGTCGCGTGTTTTGCTGGAGGACTCTGCGTTGCTTAAGTATAGACACGTATACCAATGTTATTAACATTTTTATTGCGCGAGTGCGCGCTATAACCAGGTTAAGTAGATGCATCAAACTTCTGCTTATTCGTTTATAGAAAAAATTATTTAAAGAAATTTCTATTTTTATTAGTTAATTTAATAAAATCGATTCATATTATTGAATAAGAACCGTTACTAATCTATGAACATTATTTTGATTAAAACTTTGTCTGAAGAGTACATAGAGTATGACTATGACACGCGCCTAAACAAGCGCAACCACTTAGACACCGCAGTCTTGACAGCGACGTACTTTCTCGGAATAACACCCGAAAACTATACCGCAGCCCCTGTTCAAAACTTCTACAATCGACAGGACTCTTATTCGACACTCCTTCTCGCTCAACTCTTTATCCACTCTACATATGCCATTCCTTTTCTCCAATCGGAAATTATAAAAGTCCAGTGCCACTGCCTGCGATATATAGCATCATCATTCCCTGCGCACGCACACCTTAATCAAGCCCTACCACACCGTAGCTCTCAAGCAAAAAGAACACGAGAGGAGCGAGTATTTTAGTGCGGTAGTAGCTAGCCAATGCTACCACGTTACACACACCCCGCCGAGCGAACTCCCTCATTACGCTAATGTCCCCCCAATCTTCGATATGCCACGCGCTCGCGCATATAGCGACTCGGCGCCGCCGTACCGGCGTCGATTGTCCGCCGCCAATCATGCGCCAATCGGAATAATACCACGCGCCCCGATGTATATATGGCTTTTTATTTTCTTTCCCCCTTTTCTTCAGGGAATTCTGTAAAATGCATAAGCAGAAGGTGCGCGAAATATCGGAAAAAAATCGTTATATATCGAATGCACCATTTATATCTTGCCAATGGAATTATAAGCGGGGGGCAGAGGTAATTGCGAGGTAGTGCGTAGTTTTGTATACTGGAGGAAAAAAGGTTGAAAAATTTGTAATAAATAAGGAGGTAATGATGGATAATGAGGCTGTGGGGGGCTTTCATTCATACATTGTATATCTGTACCATTTGACTTTAATTATACTATCTAATCATTTTTGTTTTCAATATGCAGTGGGAGATAATTGTGTAGAGCGGTATTTTTAATTTTATCTTTTTAAAACAAAAGCAATTGCTATTGCTTAAAATAATTTTAACGATGTATTTGCTAAACAAGAAAATAAAAAGCTCTTTTATGGTAGGACGATTATTTTGGGGATATGAAAAAGGTTTCATATTATTCGCAAATAAGTTATCTACCAGAAATAACTCTTTGTCACTTTAATAATAAATCTATGTAAACAATTATCTTCCAAACTTGAGTCAAAGTTAATAAATACACTGCACACAGCCATGTATAAAAAAAGTCCCAAACTCCACTTTGTCGAACAAAAAACCCATATGCTTTGTCGTGATTATTATATATATTACACCCTACAGCAAACTCGACTTTCGACAAAGTAAATAATAAATTCCCCGAAATCAACAACGAGACTGCCGAAAAAGCTCGCCACCAAACTTATTTGTCGAGGGGCAAAAATACACCCACGCGTTGCGCTCTTGATTGGACGTTACCATACGCACGCGAAGTAATAGTATTCCAACGAAGAGAACACGCGGTTCTCGCTTTTATCCATTATTCAAGAGCAAAATCGGCATAAAGTAGCGACTTCCGTGGGCTCGGCGCGATTCCTCGGCCTCTTGCTATTACGCGCGGAGAAAAAAAAACATTCGCCATACACGAAGAACGGAAAAGGGATTAAAAAGAGGGGGACCGACGGAGGATGAAGGAAATTGCGAGAAAACACGCGAAGAAGCGGGTGAAAAAGTTTCGCAAAAGCGGAAAGGCAGTGGTGAACGCAGTACGGCTTGCTGATTGATTGAATGATTGATAGTATTTATAGGAGCGGGTAGTGCATGCAGCTGTAAATTTAATGAGGCGTGTGGATATAAGCTAGTATATATGTAAAATTAATTTTAATATACCAATACTGTTCGATAATTGAAGCAATAAAAATATTTTAAAATAATAATAAGTTTTGATGATTGATGTGGTTTTAATTCTTGCACTATGAAAATAGTATCAAGTATAGTCTATAATTATGCTTTCTCTCATTGTACTATGTGAAAAGAATCGAAATCATTGCAATTACGTTCAGAGCAACAACAAAGTCGTATTTTAAATTCGAATTTCAGGTAGCTGCCGTCTTGTATCTTGTATAAATAGCATGCGTACGTTAATACGTGGTCTTCGGATTTATAAATAGCGTGATGGAAAACATACACGTTGTATGCTGCACGTAATGATGAAGTACTTGTAGTTCCAGTCATAGTGGTATATACACACTGTTGTTATACAATAATTATACTGGAGTTATAAGTAGAAAATAAAATCAATAACTTCGATATATCTATACACGCACACTTCATCAATATTGAGAAAAGTTCGGATAAAAATAAAATTCATCCATGCATATCTTCTATATAAAGCAAACTCGCACATATAGCTTCCGACTAAAAACTACACTCAGTCGGTAAGGATCTTTCCAAGAAGAAGCTTTTAATTCTCACAACGTAGCTTCTCTCCGTAAATGCCCTTCTTGACCGAACGACACAACGCCCCCAAAAAATTCACGTTCAACGCACGGATCGGTCGTCTCTGGGTCCCGCGGGCATTTTAATTAACCAGCTGTAAAATCTCTGCTCTGACTAGGAAGAAACTACACGGCGGAGCGCCCGCACGAGATACATCCGAGAAAATGACCAACTACAGCCTATAAGTAAGGTTTTGGAGGCGAACGCGCGTATCCACGCCTTTAATGCGCTCGACACCGCCGCGTTATTTTGCGGGTCCTAGAAGACCGACACACACGTTCGGAAGCTTGCGTACGGTGGCAGTTGCCGGGGAATTTGAAATTCCAAATTCCTGGGTGTCGCGACGCGTCGGCGCCGGCGGCCAGGGAAAAATGCATATCGGCTGCGCGATTTTGCGCTCGCGGGAGAATTTTTATGGTTAGAAATGTGCGTTGGAGAACCGTATGTGGTGCGTGTATAATTAAAGTATATGCGTTGGGAAGCATATTCTGCGACTAATGGCGGTAAGTACTATGTTTATTCCAAGTTGAAACAGTGACTAGTAATAGTTTTACACTTTATAGTCTTAGAATTTATTAGTTCGGTTATAGTTGTGGCCGTTTCCAGATGAATTTTCAGTTTTTCAAAGTTTTAAAATCTATAACACAAAAGAAATCATAATGAATAAAGTCACGTTTCTGTGTTAAATTCGATTTATGAAACTTACATTCTTATCCGATGTTAAGTACAATGATCTACAAATCTTTTCAAACGATAGCTATATGTACAACGAAAACTCTTGAAATATAGTTATATTGATCAAGAATCTAATGACTATGATGTCTTGAAATAATAATTTAAAAAGAAAAAATATAAGACAAGAATCTAAAAATTTAAGTTTTATTAGTAGGCGAATCAGATACCACAAAAGATAAAAACACTGTGTTGGGATCTCAGAATGAAGCCAATGTACAATTAATTAAAAATTCCATTCTAATTTACCTAAAAATCGCATATATCTAGTCTATTGCACATAAAATTATTGACTTAAACATTTCCTTAACTATTACTGTTTATCCGGTAAACCATAAGGCTTCCTCCCAAAAGATCTTCCCGCATCTTCTGAGAAGCAATTTCGCGATACCGGTGCAACCAAAATAAACTCCCAGGACCTATTAAACAACGCACGGGCCATCTTAAAAAAATGCCCATGCAAATTTACACGACGATCGCTGCCGTCGCCGCCGCCGCCACGAAAAAGTCGTCTCGGGAGGACCAGACGCTCGCCTCCAGTCAAAACACAAAGCCCGCGAGCGGCCTGTGCGTATATACCTCGTCGCTCTTATAAATACCGCGCGTACTCTTATGCAGATTTTCGCCGAGGAAGAAGAAGCAGCAGCAGCGGCAAAGCCAGTCGCCGATGAAAAAAGAAGAGTAAAGACGCAGAGGTAGGAGGAGGAGAGAAAGAGTTCGCGCGAGCTAAAGAAACGCTCGCGCTGGCCAAGGGTGGGCCCGCGTACCGAGCTGATCGTTAAGTTTATGGAGGAGCGAGAGAGAGAGAGAGCCGAGCACATGGTCAGTTACATTAGACCGCTCGCGAAAAAGAGAGCAGCGGCGCGCACAATGTTATCTGCCGCCGATCGACGTTCCGAATCACTTTTAACGAGGGGGAGAGCTTCGTTTTTTGCGAGGCGCGTGTGCGCGAGCTTCACTCGACGATGGCTCGGGCAAGCGCGAGTTTTCGCTCTTTGTTTTTCCACTCTATAACGCTCCTGCTTGCGGGAAAGAATGTGCTGTGTGTTTACAGGGAGAGAGGGTTACGGACGCTCGAGTGATATCTCTTAATTTCGAGGCTCTAAAGCAGTGGAACTGCCGAGCAGCTACCTGAGTTTAACGTAAGTAGAGTTTTCTGCCTCTCAAGTGGACGTAATAAGTAGGAGGGAAATATAGAGTCTTTAGAGATAGTAAAGGCTTGCTTGAAATGCAACTGAGATGCTCGGGAAGCACCTTCTTGTATGCACTTTGACTTGTAGCTATAATTGTTTAGAGACAATGCGGGCTTCTTAATTTGCTATGAAAGGAGATATAAAATCAATTCTCAAATAGTATACATAACTCACGGCGTTTTAAAAAATGATCATAAGATGATTTGCATTGTTACACTACTGTTGGACAAAGCTTTATATCATTTAACTCGCTACTTTATTTATTGATAAATAATATTTTTACAGAATGTTTAATATTTCAAGGCCCTACATCAATTTCACGCGAAGCTCATTAAATCAACGGGGCGCTACACTTGCTGCTCCAGACATCTTGTGGATCGCCGCGCAATTACCGATTTCAGGGTAAAATCGAACGATTTCTCGCGAATCGTCCGACCCGCTCTTCTCCCTGCGTGCAATTTACCTCGCGCGCCCTCGATTGCGCGTGCATAAAGGAAAAGAGACGAACGGGAGAGGGGAATAAAAAGTGCGCATCTGGAAGCTCGAGACGCGACGGTGGCGGCGTCAGCAGCGAGAAGCGTAGTACTTATCATTAGGCGGCATCTTCCGCTGCGCGAGTAATTGTTTCCTCCGGTTTATAGTTTTATGCCGATTCGGAGTCGATGATATCTATACCTCTTTCTTTTGCGAGGAAACGAGAGCTCGTCGGTGGTTCAGTTTTATGCGGAGTACAGAGAAATCGCTGGTCATTGCGAAGAAGAAGTCTTTCGCGCTTTTTCATGAAGTATATCGGTTGTTTTTTGATTGGTCTTTTGTGTTGCTGCTGGATGCTTTTCAAGGTGTTTCGACGTTAACGTCTTCTGATGCTTATGAGGTTTGATTTACGTCGTAGTTTTCTAGATAAAGTAATAATTTTATAGTAAAAGTGGCTGTGTCACTGTTCTTTCTTAAACTGTCGGACACTACACTTTCAACTTTGCAATTTACTGACAAATAGGTGAAACGATCAAATGGATGAGAGAAATGACATATTCCAAAAGTTATAAGAATTTTATAATAACTTTACACAATAAGGTTTGCAACTCTTAAATGACAAGGGAGATATAAGAGAATATAATATTTCATGAAATGCTCAAAAAATCTTTCAACTTATAACAGCAAGTTCGACTTTCCCATCAACTCGACACGAAGAAATCATAAAGAAGGCTAATCCAGGAATGAAATTGTCCCAGATTAACTCCTCTCACCCCACCATATTCATATCATCTTCCTTCCTTTGTCCATTTATTCGCGGCACGACAAGCCCCGATGCTATCTCACGCCATTCCTACATCCTCAGCACATCGTCGTATTATACACTCTCGTATGGTATAAGGCGAACTTCTTTTCGGGCCAATTATTATATCCGCGAGATCGCAGCGCTCGGCAAATAGACTTATCGCGTGAGCGCGGCCACTCTTCTCCCTGCGCCGCTCTAATTACCCGCCTCCTCCTCCTCCTTTCCGCTTTTATATGCACATTGTAAAAAAATATACGCCGACGTAAAAGTCGCATTACCCCGAAGACAAAGAGCCCCATATTCTTCTCCTCCGCTTCTCGAAAAAGGCGCCCGCGGCTTGCTTTGCATCTCCCCCGAAATTGTCGGGCGTAAAACTCGCGTCTCCTAAATGCGCTCTTCGAGAAGAAAAATAAAAAGCGAGAAGTAGGGACCACGCGAATTTCGCGAAAGGGTGCATATTACGCTCGTCTAGCCGCGCGATATATGGAAAGCAGCGATACCTAATAACAGCTCCCGCGGACGCGGCGACGAAGACGACCAAGTTGCTTCGAGGAGGAGGCGGCGCGCAGTGCAGGGCGGCGCCGCGGACATTTTCGCGCTCGCGCGCCTATCGTTTAGCCCGGATCTCCGTGCGAGATATTGCCGCCGACGCGCCTCCCCGGGGCGATAGCGTAGAGGCGCTCCTTCGTCTTTTCCAGGTGAGCGCCAACACCCTTCGCTTTATCTCCGGCTTTAAAGAGAACCCGATATGCTCGCTTTTACGCGAGATTTTTATTCCCCGAGATAAGGGGGAGCCTTAAAAATTTTGTGGAAATGGAGGAATAAAGGATTTTTATTCAATGCTGGAGAGATTCTTTATGTTTTATTTTAAAATTAGATGTTTATAACTCTATACATTTTTAGTCCGCGTGCATCGTTTCTTACGTTAATATACCTTATCTTATTATATATGCTTCTTGAAGAAGTTTTACGAGCGAAAAAGTTGCTTTTTACATAATCTAGCGGTATAAGCTTCTTAGAATATACGCGCTTAAAATGTTAACCTAAAAATTATGTAAATAACAGGGCATAATTTAAATCAGCTTCCATCCTTTTGCATAGTTTTCGACATAAAAATTTTACAGATAATTTACTTAATACCGAATTTTTACTCCTTGCCATTTTACGATCAATCTTATATTCTATTAGAAATAGCTATTTATATGCAAAGAATGCAAAATTTTTATTAATGTTTAAATATTATAGTTTTTATAGAACGTTGTTAACATCTACGCATCTCATTTCAGTAAAGGCATTTACTGCTATCGCAGCTATATAGCCTATCATGTACACAAAGGATAAAAATGGCGCACGTGACTGAACAACATAAAATACAACATAAAAATTCGCGCGTAGCAGCGTATCATGTAAACTTCCAGAAGGCACTAATTTCAGCCATTTTCTTATAATACTTAAATAATACTTACAAAATAATATTTGCAACGTGAAATTACGTTAAAAACCACTCTCTCCGCGCCATCAGTTTTCTTCTCCCCCCCGCACCCGTTTCGTCGCTCAAGGGGTTATAAACTTGGCTCCCTCTCCTCTCTCTCTATCCTCCACCATTGTAATCTGCCGCTCGGCGATATGCATCGGGACCGTGGCGACTACCGCGCGCACCTCTCGTTCCCCCGTCGTCGTATAAGATCGCGAGTGAGTCCCGAAACTCGTTCCTCTTCCTCTCTGCAGAACTGGAAGCCCCCAAGATGGCGGATTCTGCCGAGAGATATATAATATACGTATATACGCGCGCGGCGGCAGCTCTTAACGGCTGGGAGAATTTCGCGTCCATATAAGTATGGTTTAGCGCGCGTTTTGCAAGTTAGCAGAGCAGCGGGGCGGGGGGCAAAAATGAAGAGTTCGGTGGCGAATGGTGTTTAGCCCTGTAGGGTGCACTTATTTTTTATCTCCGCGGAAGGGGAGGAATACGGCGGCTTTTTTCAGGAGATTTTCGAATTCGGCTTAGAAGTAGCTATTCCGCGGCCCTACACGCGGCGACGGGGGAGAGCTCGGCGGCAGAGATTGTTGAGGTTGGAGAGTTTTTAATAAGGGGTTGAAGAGCCCATGGGTTTAGGTAGGGAGGAGTCATCCTCTGGTTGTATAAAATTTTTGAACATTTAGTGCATTGATGCGTATTTTTATACTCATTCGTCAATAAAAACGTAAACATGTCTGGAGTGTAATTATTCGACCCATTATTTTTGTGTTGGTTTGGCTACAAGTATAATAACAACTGTATGCTGATAAATAAGTGCGGATGTTACTTTATGCGAATAAACCATTATATTCATCATGAATAAAATAAGTATTCAAAATTCTTCGAAAAAATCTAGCAATATGAGTCATTACATAGAAATACACGCCACTATTTGCAAGATTTTTACTGAATATGTTAATTATCTCTCATTGGTGATTAGGCGAAAAGCACACAAAGACAGCAAACTTTCACGCCTTGTTACGACATCAGCAGCCTCGTTATAGTTCTCGTAGGCACCCGCCTTAATTTACAGCCCCCCGCATAAAACTCGGTCGCGCGTCCGAGAAAACGCGTAGAAGCCGAAAAATTCGTCGAACGGCAGGGCATAAAAGCCCCCGGCGCACGCGCCTCTATAAGCGACAATGAGGCAGCGCGACAGCCGACTTTGCGCCGTGTCGCGAGCTTTTTTCTCTCGTCGCGTGCCGAGTGTTCGGGGGTGTGTCCCGGGGGGCGTAAGTCCGCGCGCACAGCTGCACGCGCCTCGTCGTCGTCAGCAGCCGCCGAAATCACGCGCACAATGATGATGGGCGGACGGGCCGAGCGCTTGTAACAATAAGTAATATTTCGTTTAGCGCGCGAGCCCGTTTTGCGCGCGCACGGTAGCTTTATATATAGTTGACGGGTATAACGGTTGGAAGTGCGTTGGGCGGGATCGAGAGGGGGTGAGGGGAATGCGCGCGTAATTGATTTTTTGTTCAATTAATAGGGTTGAAGGAAGCAAGGAAGCTGTAAGTGAGTTCATGTCGGTTTCGTCAATTTTTATTTGTGTTTAATTGTATATCATTGATTTTTGGATAGTGTGAGAAAAGTGGTAAAAGGATTGTTTCGTAAACGAGAGAAAAAACAAATTTTCCACTGACACTAAGAAAGAACTTAAATCGTCAAAGAAAGGATAAAAAAATGAATGGTTCAATATACTCCATGATGTTTTATGTCACTAACAAAGAGTTTCAGTTGTTTGAGATTTCTCCTAAACGGTGAACCACATAACCTTTGACAAAACCACAGGACATTTATTTTGTATCTATAGAATCACTACTGGCGTATAAAAAATAATACACTCAAATAGCTACAGCTCAATCGCCACCTCCAACCGAAAAAGTAATGAAATTTAGTACAAATCCCTCAATAAAACTGGGTTAGACCTAAATCCCATTAATCCTTCGCACGCGCCTCCAGCAAGACGCAACTATATAACGTCCGATCATAAAAAATCCCCGCGGCTTCACGCTCCAACGCCTGATGCTCTCGCTATACGTCTTTCATCGGGCCAACGACGCAATCTGCCGGAAGCGCTCTCTTCTCCCCGGCAATCGGATACATCTCACCTTGTATCTCTTCTCGCCTTTATTTTCTCGCATGTGAGCCTCCTTCCTGTCACTCGACGCGTGCGCGCGCTTTGTCGTGTCTGTCCCACCCACACCGGCCCCTTTAATGGAACACAGCTTAGCGATGCGCTAACGAGCTGCTCCTTTCAGCCGCACCACACTACATTGCACGTTTCGGGACAGACGAAATATCCGTCACGCCAGACCGCAGAATTGCAGGTTTTCGAGGTAGTCGCTTTTGACCGATATACATATTGGTGGGTGGAAACTTTGGGGACATGGGATTTTGCCACGCTCGGTTTGGGATGAATCGTTTCTCCGATGCGCCGGAAAATTTTTGAATGGCGCGTTTGAATTCGAGCTCGTTGTCACTGAATTCGGGGTATTTTGGGCTATTTTCCTCACCGAATTTGTCAGGTATGCGGAACCAGTATACTATTTTCAAAACATATTAAAGTGTTACTTATACCACTTTAATTGCACATAGAAAACTTACCTCTTAAATATTTATTAATATTATAATTGGAAGGGCGAAATTACGTAAATACGATGTAACAACAGACATCGATTTCCCGTTTATTTGAAAATACATTTTTCTATTTGGAATAAGCGTTATACATGTGGTGATAAAAGGCATTCGAAATGCCTTTAAAAATAATAATATAAAATTTAAACGTAAAATTTAATAACTTAAAATAACACATCGACGCAGATACACACGAGATAGGCTCGATGGGCAACTCGAGTAGCCGTGCGCATTCCTCTGTAATCACAGCCGGTCACTCTCTCATGAAAATTAAGTGGACGCTCAAATAAACCGTCGCGCTTGCCAATAATCGGCAGCTGCCTCCTCGCACAACGATAATCGCGCTCTTTAAAAACCGAGTTTCGAGAAGTGCGCGCGCACGCCTGGCGCTCCATAAGGGAACACACAGTATGCCGATAATAGACAATATATGTTAATCCCTCGCGGTGGGCGTACGGCAGCCCGTCGACAAAAAATACACGTTTTAAAAGCGAGCCGTCATTCCGGTGTCTGTGACGCTAGCTCTTTCCCTCTCTATATATACGCGCGAGCATTAAAAAGTATAGACGCGGGCACGGGTTGTAGGATCGAACGGAAGGCGATGCGCGCAGAGAGTGATATAGCTCTGTAATTTTCTGTCATTTCGAGCACACATATAACGAGCGCGACTATTTTGGCCTCCTCCTCGGTCCCCGAAAAATTTCACGGTTATATATACGCGAATTTCTATTATTACGCTCTCTCTATGCTATGCTCTCTTCCTCCTTATACCTTTTTCGACGCATCTGTCGAGAGCGCGCGCATACGCACAAACGCCGCAATCATACGTGTTTTGAAAACGCGCCCACTTTGCCCCGTGCGCGATCCCGATCAGATAGTATTGTGCGCCGGGCCGCGAGATGATTGTAGTCATTATTGGGCCGACTAGCTCGCTCGCTCTCCGACCGACCGACCGCGAATTAGAATTTTGAACGGCCCTCGGGGGCTTTTATTTCGCACTGTGCGCGCGCGATGCGTTTTGCGCTCCCGCGCCTGTGTGTGTGTATATACTCTGCAGCATCTTTCGGTGATGGTGTATACGCATGCCGAGGGGTATGCATGTGTGAGCGAGACAATCGTGGAAAATAACACGTTCGAGGTATGTTTAATTTATTAGAGGAAATGCGCCTCCGTCCGTCGATTTCGGCGATCGACTCTTGTGATTCTATTGTCTGCTCGGTTCTCGGAATGGGGCAGGCGATTTTATTAGCGAACGAAGGGTTGAGCGGTTTATAGTTGCCGGTTTCATTGAAATATCTAAATTGGAATGACGGAAGTAAATAGCGGCTGGCTTATCTCAGAATCTTCATTTAAAATGCGTTGCACATGGCAATTTTAGAGGAAAAAAAATATTGAAATTGTATTACGTGTGGAAGTTCTCTGGAATTTACGACGAAAATACGGCGTGGCTATAGTGATATCTGAATTCATTCAACCATCTGAAAAAGCACATCCATAATTTAACAACCGCATCACGTAATTTAAGTTTCACACGTATACCCAACAGCTATACCTCTTTCTCTTTCTCGCACGTGCAATCGATTAAGAATAGTATTATTTATTATAAACATAATCTCAATCTACTATTGTACTATAAATCTATAACTATATAAGTTATTCTCAAGCACTTATTTAAGCATATTTTTAAAGATGATAGAGAAAATGTTAGTTGTAAGTAAAGTGTCATGATCCTAAATATTTGTTTACTGACCAGATAGTCAACTAAGATATTTAACATCATTAAAAAATTGATAGAACTCAACAAACTTTTACTTAAAAGCACTAAAAACGAATTTTTTCATAAGTGTTCGGTTTTAAAAAAACACTCTTCAATATTTTCTAACATAATAATCGTAATGTTTTTTCACTATTAAACTATTGTATAGACTCACGTTTAATCATAAATATATTACACTATAAGTACATTTAGGGCTGCACGAGAGCAAGACAATACGATATTTCCGTACTTATATTGCCGCGCTCTTGTAAATTCTTGAAAATTTGAATGATACTAGATGAAAAGTATTATCGTCTTGTTTTGAAATTCTTGTTCATATTGGAGTTACGCAGATATGCAACAGTAAGCTTATTAAAAAAAGTCTGAAATCCAAATAGCTGGGAGACACGAGGCCCACACAAAAAAGAGAGTTCCGTAGACGTGCAACAGTAAGCAATTGGTCGATTGTTTAAATAATTCTTAAACCCAAATAGCGGGGGGCAGCGAGATTCACTTCTTTGTCCCTCTATTTCTTCATCAATTGGAGGTCATCCCCGTTATTACGATTTTGTTGATAAAGTAGGGATTACGATTAGAAAATGTTAATTTCCAGACAAGACAAGATTCTTGAC
Source organism: Torymus auratus (assembly GCA_900474315.1). Classification (NCBI taxonomy): domain Eukaryota; kingdom Metazoa; phylum Arthropoda; class Insecta; order Hymenoptera; family Torymidae; genus Torymus; species Torymus auratus. The sequence goes on along the minus strand of UXGD01004524.1, from coordinate 2,004 downwards.
ACGACAATCTTGATATTGGATCGAAAACTATATATAAATATATTGTATAGATTATCGTTTTGAATATTGAGGCAAGACAACACAATATCAAGATTAATCTTGCTATATTGTGCAGCCCTAAGTGACTAACTTGGAGTGGACACACGTTTCTGTTGGTTTGAGTTAACCTCATATTGCAATTTATGATCAATATTTTCTGAACTAACATATTATGAATTCCCATAAAACCAACTTCCTCCAATTTCGTATCCAAACAGTAAACAATGTGAAAGAGACCAGAGCCGGGGCTCAATGTTCCAATCCCAAGTGCATACTCCCATACGCTCACATCCCCGGCGTCCTGAGTAAACTTCTCCTTGAAAGCGATCCAGCCACTCGGGCATATACCGATACCCTCTTCCGCGGCCCCGCGTACCTACTTGTCCGGACACGCGTTGCTCTCCCTCTCGTATGTTTTGCGGTTTCTCCGCGGCTATTTCACGGTGATTTCCGGCTAATAATCGCCGAGGCCAATCGCGCGGCCAACACACATACACACACGCGCGCTGGATCGGTTCCTTTGCTCCTCCGTGCTCTCCTCCACGCCCATCGCTTCTTTGCGGCACAATAACGCTCTCTCTCTCCCCTCGCGATTGTATCGTTGGCGCTCGTTCCTTCCGCGAGAGCAAAGCAAGTAAGTGAATACGCATGTGACGGCGAAAAGGAGCCGCACGCGACAATGAGGACTGGGCGGGTGCGACGCACGCCCCCGCGCGCCCGAGCTTTTGGCCCATTAGTCCTCGCACGGAAGTGCGCAAGTTTCCGCACGACAATGGCACGCGGCCGCGCGGCTCGAGCCCGTAAAAAGAAGGAGGTGGAGACGGGAGGAAGAGAAAGAAGTAGCAGTCCCAGATCAATTATGCCGCGGATGTTTTCCGAGAGAGGCCGAGAGGAAGACGTTCGATTTTGCGCGATCGAGGAGAGAAAGGAAAGAGAGGTGGGCGCGATCGACCCTTTAAAATCCCTGGGGAGAGCAAACGAGCGTTTCCCTTTTTTCCTCTCTCTCTCTACTCTACCTTTCGCAGCGCGCGCGCACGCGTCTTTTTACGCCGCTCGCTCTTTTCTGTGTCCGGTTTATTGCCGTGCGTATAGTGCCCACAGTATATATAGGAAAAGGGAAAAAGGAGGCGTAGTGCGGGAGGACGAGGTGAGATTTTCGGATGCGTCCAGATTCCCGGGAAGGAAAGGTGGCTACTACTATTGTGGGTTTCATTGTGGCGATCTCGTGTATTGATTTTTCCATTCTCATGTTAATTGGCGGTAAAGGTTTTTGTATCGGGGCCGAGTGCGAGGCCGTCACGGGTTAACCGATTGAGGGTGACAGCTGAATAAGCAATTTAACGCGCTGACAATTTTCGGTTAATGGAACGAAACTGGATTAGCGTGTATACAAGCTTGTCTATTATACTGTTGTTACATTACCTCTTCTGTAATGATTACTAGGAAAGAATTTCAACCAGTTATTTTTTGCGACTAACAATAATGCGTTAAGATGATTATTATCAAATTTTCATATATTTTCTGTTAAATAGTAGAACATGTTTAAGGTAACTTGGGGTAATTCGGCCACCTTAAGCGGAATATTTTCTTTCTCCTTCTGTCAATACGTTCGGACAAAATTGTAAAAAAGACTTTAAAGTGTACTAAATATACTATCCAGAAAAAAAATAGGCACGCCCCAAATACGATATTGGATTTACGTTTTGGCCAAATTACCTGACATGTCTTCGAATTTGGCCAATATTGACAAAAATAGAATAAATAAAGTCGTAAAGTATAAAAATTAATAAAATTTAGGTTTTTAAATAAGTAAAACTTGTATTTAATTGTTGACTCCTATAAATAATGCTTAGTATAAAGGAAATAAAGGAATTCATTTGTCATAATATCCGAAAAACTTAAACATCAATATAAATGGTACTAAACTAAAAAGGGTAGAGAATACCAAATACCTAGGTATAGTTT
>UXGD01004523.1:0-16868 GCA_900474315.1 Torymus auratus | reverse complement strand
CGCAAATTTTACTTTTGCCCCGCTAATTTTACTTTCGCCCCGCAAATTTTACTTTCGCCCCGCTAATTTTACTTTCGCCCCGCTAAGTTTACTTTCGACCCGCAAATGGTATTTGCGGGAAAAATGTGCAATTTTCTCCCGGATTTTCGGGGGCAAAAGGTGGCCATTTGAGTCGGGTGTGGAATAAAATCAATTTTTCACTGAACAGATATAATAATATCAACAAGAAATTATTTACCTCGTTTATATCTGCAACTATCCCTACTTTTTTCTTCTCATATCGGAACATATATCCCCCAACATTATGTGACTAAATAACTCATATCTATATAAGAACAATATTCCTCTACCTCTCTCACTCACCGTGAGTATTAACGCACCGTGAGTATTAGCTGCGAGAAAACGAAGAATTATTACCTACGATCGAGGGGATGATTCCACCAAACCAATTAATACGCACACCCGCGTGCGCATGCGCCCTCTCGGAGATTTATATTCACGCGTAATCACGGGCGTGTGCGCGGGAACTCCGTTATTGGTGCATTTTTAATAGCGCTCCGACTTTCGGCTGGCGCGTTATTAGTTCTGCGGTTTTGCGGTCGCCCAAGAAAATTAGCGGTTTTAATGAACGGCGGCTTCTTCGCGCGTATGTACACACACATATACGTCTGTAGGTCTATACAGAGCGGACCAAGTTAGTTCACTGGGATGGCGCATTTTACTTCGTTTGTATGAGGGATTATATCTATACTTTAGATGTGGTATTTTAATAGGTTTAACGTAGTACTAAAAAACATTTTCGATGTTTCAATGAGAATATGATGCTTTGGCTTTGTGCTTCTATCAACTGTCATTGACACTCTACTTTTGACTCAACAAAAGTAAAAAAAGAGAAAAAATAGTTTTACCCGGGACATCGTACAGTTACCCACAAAACAGTTTTCTTTACCATAAATTTGAATTTTAATCGCACGATAAAATCCTCCTCCTATATACTTTCATCGCAATAAAATGTAGACAATATGGTGATATAATTAACCGTAGCATTGTGCCCCGAAATCACACAGGGTAAAGATGTGCCATTGACATGTAAATGGCCTCGTTATAAAATACACGCCTAATACGCCTTATACAATTTAACTGTTTACCTGACTTATCTGACAGCGGGATCACGTCAATTAGTATATTCCGTGCACCAGCACTTGATCTTCCTAAGTGACGTTTACACGAATTTTCGGGGAGCTTATCGCATATTTTAAAAAGTCTCATAATTGTATTCACGCGGGCGACGGTAATCTCCCACCGCGCCGCAGCTCAGAGTTATATAGGAATCCCGCGCGGCAGCAGAAGCAACAGCGAGAGATCTCGCGCGCGTGATTGTTGCGTGCGCGCCTTTCTCGGTTTACACTTCCTGTCAGTAAAATGAGGAGAGCGCGCCGAAAAATCCAGCAGCTCCACAAAGGAAACGAACGATCTTTTGCGTCTTCATTCACCTTGTATAGAACCAGAGGCGGATTAAGAAATTTGCTGCTCTTCGCGCCATGTCTATTACTGCTGCCTCGGCAGTAATTATTAATTTAATTAATCATCAAAATAGTTTTGTTGTACTACCCACCGTCAGGTATCACACATAGTCCAGGATATACAATAAAATAATAAACTTCTAATAAGCTAAATAGCCTTTGATTGGGATTCCTCCACTGAATTAGATTACATGGTATTTTTTACCAGAGTTCAGAAGGATGCAGGAGGTTGGCTCACCTTGATAATGCTCAAGAAACCTGATAGAATGACTCATAATCAGATGGTCAATATTTTTAAGTTAACCACACATATTTGTGGAACCACAATTTCTAAGGATCCTTTGTTTGATTCTTTAATTATCCATTTACCAAAATGGATTAAGAAAGTATGTGTTGAGCTCTTAAAAGTAGAACATGGAGTATAACTTGATTTTTAATGTCAAGCTTATAGAGATAGTAATTTTATAACAACCATTTGTAATAGATTATCTGGCCCTCATGAAATATATTAGATAATATATATTTTTTGTAAAGATAATATTAAGATTTAAATAATTAGATAATAATAATAATAAATTCATAGTATTTTAAACCAATTAGATTCATCAATAGTTAAACTAAAAGGCGAAATCGCAATAAATATGATAAATATACTGGCGATGTAGGCCCACGCGCGGGCTAATACAGCCATCGGAGTGTGGCAGTCTAGTTCAGAGGAACAAGAAAGTATTAGTAAATTATTAAGTATAGAAATTTGTTCGGTCAGTAATAATTTAAAACTCTTTTTTAATGATTTATGATGGTATGAGTGCCGACCGATTCCCTGCATTCAGGCGTTCCAATAGCACTTTTCATTATCAAGGCATGAGCGTAAGCCAAAAGTCCTTATATGTCCTGGAAAACGTTTTTTTACGTGCAGGATTGTTTACGCCGCCTAGTGGTTACGGGCGGTAGACGCAAAGCGGTCCGATGCGCTTGCGCAGTAGCACTGATCTAAATTATGGCGCGAACGTTTAAAAAACGTTTTAAACGGTTAGGGAGCTCTCCTTAGTACTTTCTACAGTATTTCATCAAATAAATTTTATATAATATAATAAATTAAATATCTATTAAACTAATTTGCGGCGTTCTCGACTATGACAGCGGCTATTGAAGTATGAGGTCTCATGGAACATCTTTTCCTTCATCGACTTACCTATCTGTTATTTTTCTGGCACGCTATAAGACTGACAAAGTCTTGCACATTACATTCTTTGTGCATGGCAAGTTGCCATGTTACAATACATAAATTAATTAATTCGTTTATTTCACGTGTGATTATTATTATAATCTCTGTAAAAAATAATTATATAATAAAAATTATTTTGTAAAAATTGTATTATAATTTTTTTAATTTTCTTAACCTTTCTTTTTGAAACCACTGCTTCGCTTATATCCAATGCATGGGCCACATTGCTATAGGTGAGTTGAACCATATTTTGTCCATGATCCTAGCATTATATTGGCAATACTCTAAATTTTTACACAGGTTATCATATTTTAATAGTATTTTAGAGGTTTTATTTCAACATTAGATTGTGTCAAAATTAATGCGCGAAGTATTTTGATTTTTGAATAAAATAACCTTTTTCTTTTTTATAAATAATTATCTGCTGCGTGATCATTATTTTCAGGAGAAATGTTAAAATGCGTCCTTCGTCATGCACACGCGTATCGGTAAATATCCTGAAGTTTCAGTGCAGTGTTTTATTGATAATTTTTTTGGAAACGTGCCGCCCCTCGATCACTGCTGCAAGTGTCGCCAGTACGCCATGGCGTATTTGGCGTATATACCCTATCCGCCACTGTGTATATAGCGCTTCCCTGCGAATGATTCTGAACCATATACCTGTACAAGAATTCAAAGCTCGCATCTGTAATAACGTCGCGTCACCCTGGTAGAAATTTATCTGTACAAAACCGCAAGGCCAGACCGCCGGTTATCCCAAACTTTTTGCACCAATCTAAACTGCTGCTCGTCTATTTTTCGTTCCGTGCAGCGATATATATATACATACCCATTATGTATATCACACGTGTTCCATATATGTATACGGGATAATCTATATAAAGACCGAATTGAATTTCGCATCATTCTCATCAAGATGGTGATTGTCTTCCTATCTCACAGCCGCTGTGTAGTAGTCGCGCGGGGGCTCAGTTTCTGCGCGTTATATACTTAATTACAGGTATGATATTCGATATAATGACCACCTTCGAAATGCCATAACGATCATCCCCGCGTGGCGCGCGCACGTCCACGGTGTGATTTATGGCCGGGAAATGGGTCGTGCCTCCGGGGCTAAACTGTCTGCGTTTTTAGAAAACAGCCGGACCTATTAAGGACCAGACGTATTGGCGGCATCGTCGTCGTTTGGCAGATGTAGAGGTATATAACGAGAGAAGAAAGATATGTTCTCTTATTTTGCAGATAGTACGTAATGAAGACTTCGTGTGTAGTGAAGTGTGTTACGATATATAGAATCGTCGAAGCTGTACAGCTTGATAACAAACTTAACAAGGATTGAGACTTATCAAGGAGCTTAAGTGATTTGTAAAACGAATTTTTCATACACTGGGTCTTGTATAAGTTTTGCAGGTTGTTAACTGAAACTACACCATTGTGCAGAACCAAGGATTAAAATAATCTGTTTCTTTACACACTGTTTACACTTGTAGGGTAAAAAATTACAAAAGTCTGCAGAATTATTTTTTCTATAAAGCCTGTATGTCAGTTGTTGTGAATTCACTGCACCGCGCACTCATCGGGTCGCTCTTGCGCATAATTCGCATAAGGAAGTCACGCGAGCGCGAAAAAATGGAAGCGCTCGCGCCGCGCGTAATTTGCAGCGAAGCGCGAGGCTTTTCCTGGTAAGAAAAATCGTAAAGCCATATAGCCGCCGCGCGGAGAGTCGCGCATATTAAAGCGACGCTCTATGAGCAACATTTTCCGCGCTCTTACACCACTCGCGTGTAATGCACGTGCGGGTATAATATATAGGAAGCGAACGACGCGCGACGCTCACGCGCAATAAATTCGCACTGCTGCATGTATATATATTTATTACGCACTCGCATAGGCGTGTATATGCCCACGTATATACGACGGCGACGCCCGCGTTATGTATTATGTATTTTCTGTCCACCCGTTCGCTCCTCTCTCTCGTCTTCGCATTTAGAGGCTCCTTGACAATTATCTTTCCGCTAGGCCAACCGAGCCATGCAATATTCATGCGATTCGGGCCCCGAGGAGGGGAGACTGAGAGAGGACGACCGGGGTACATACACCCGCGTGTATATGTACGCATATATATACACGTAAGTATGTATGTATACGTCCAGGCGGCTCACAATAACAGAGATTCTGAGATTGCGCGCTCACCGTGACACTAATACCGGGAAGGAAACGAAGAAAATCAGCTTTAATTGGGACACACACACGCGCGGCTTCTTTTTTCCAACAGGTGCTGCTGCCAGGCGCGGCAGCGATTGACGATGCACGACAAGCGTTACTTAGACCGAACGGTCGCGTAACGCACCTTATGACGGCAGCCAAGCGTGCAGGACGCGCACTCGTGTAAGAGTGCAGTCGGTGTATATATATATAGCTTACGAGAAGATTACGTATATAGGGACTTATCGTTGTACAGCGAGGAGGAAATCGCAACTGCCGCGCGGACCCATATTAAGCCGATGTACGTGTGTGTGTGTTGCGAAACCTAGAGATTGTCCAGGGCGTTAACTTTCGAGGCGCCCATAGTCTTTATGTTGTCGAGACGATGTGTTGTCTATAAAGTGATGAGTTTTCACGCAATGACTGTTGGCTCCAATTCAAATAAATGTTTGATTAGAGAAAAAAGGATGTAATGTATAGTACCTGTTATTAATTAACTTATTGTATAAGAGGTAGTCTATTTACAATAGCGGTGAAATTTGAATGTCCTACCAATAATTGAGCGTTACCCTTATTGAAAATAAGTGATCAATTTTTGTTGTATCCCCATGCCTCAGTATTTTATGGCAACGTATAAAATTATCGTACCTCTTTATTACAAATCACAATAATTCATCGCCAAAATTACAAATTATTTTAATTTAAACAGAGTCGTACAAAAAATTGTTAGCTCCATTTTCTAAAAAAACAAAATACACGGGCTTACAAAAAATAATTTCTCTATCGAATTTTGTAAAAAAACACTCGGGTCCAGTCCGTTTCCTATAAATCAAAATCAGCGGACTCGATTACGGTGCTATCGGGGGGGCTAATTCTCAAATCGGCGATCGCCGAAGGAGGATGCTCCTCTTCCCTTGTTGTCGCGCGCCCAACCGAACCAATTATAATTCTCCGAGTATCGCAGCTCGTTATAATTGGACCGGAGGCTCGATAATGGGGGGGCCCCAAAGAAGATTAAGAATAGACCGAGAGACTTTGGGAATAGCTGCTGGTGGGGTGTATAGAAGAGACGCACGATATCGAAGGAGCGAGAAACAAAGTCCAAGAGGAGAGAGAGAGGGAGACCCCTAGGTAGTCTCGATGACTTATGTGGCTCTGACGCTATCAGCGAGGCGTCTCTCCGGAGTCCGGCTCTCTCTCTCTCCGGACGCGGCACGGTCCTCGTAAATCATTGCGCGTGGGTGGATCGCGCGCGCGCGGCCGACAGCCCCCTTCTCTCGCTGGCGTGAAACTGCGGTCAGATACGATATGACAATTAACGGGGTCAAGGGGGCGAGAGAGAAACGTGTATAATACGTGTGCACGTAGCTATATATGCCCGCGTGGCGCACGTGGCCCCTGCGGAGGAAAAATCGCGAGTAGATAATCGCGGGCGACCTCGCGCTCGCGCGCGAAATTGTTGGTTTTGCCGCGCGCGTCGGACGCCCGAGATTGAATAAGGGATTGTGACAAAAGTTATTACGCCGCGAGTTGTCGAGGGTGGCAGGGGGGAGGGAGATTATATTCTCCGGCTCTTGATATTTATTTGCGGGGGCGTGGCTTTTCTCGCGCGCGCGCGCGAGCGTGTGTATATATACAGGCGATGCGAAATGTCGATGGCGCGGCGATTTTTTTTTTTTGCGAGCGAGCGAGCGAGAAGTATGTTTCCCTTTGAGGAATGCTCGCGTAATATTTTCAGGGAATGGACGTCGATGCGGCCGAGTGATATGTATTTTAATTCCTGCGCCGGTGCGCGCGAGTCCGCGTCTCGAGAGAGTGTCGTATCTTTTGATTGTACTCGGTTATAAGTGCATGTACCTATATATGTATATACGTGTTTCGATCTCTGCTACGTGCAAATGGAAATATCGATGGATTGTATGAGATTAAGGATTATTTACTCACAAAATTGCCATAAATCGTGGGTTCATTATTACCTGTCATATATAGCAACCGTTGTCTTATATAAAAAGTGTGAAGGTATATCTTTTAGTAAAAGATCTTAATAGATTATAGTTATTGGTAAGAGGTTGTGTGTATTTTGCAGTGATGAAATTATTTTACAATCTAGTTGGTCGATTTGTTCTTTAATGAAATTTTAATAAAGTTGCACACAATATATAAATATGTACAGGTATAACTTGTTGAAAAAAAAAATATGGGAAATACTTACCTTGGTAGAAAATGAACCGTACTTTATAGCTATAACGTACCGTGTGATTCATTTTAAAGTTCTACTATTACTTAAAATACATATTTTATAAAGTGTAAATGCCTTAATTTATGTCGGATTGGTACATAATTATTAAATACAAGCAATGTTTGTTCTTAGCCATAAATTAAGTTAACTGAAAAAAATAGCTAGCTTCTGATTAACATTTCTACCCATAGGGTATAATATAAAATGTATAAACTAAAAAAGATTATCACCACCCACTTCTATACAGTCATCGAACAATTCTTCAATTGTTGCACGAAACACATTAACTCCAAAAATGAAAAAATATAAAATCTCACCTCTCCAAAAAAGGAAGATCACGAATACAGTCTCTATTACCTTCTGTCCTCCTCCCATATTTATACATCCCTACAATCCTCCTTTACACCGCACGCATATATACCTGCACACATCCCACGACCTACCCAACGCACGCACTCTCTCTCTTATACTCATAAGAAATCTCCGTCCGGCTCCCTTTCGGCATATCGAAGGGCCGCGCTTTCATTGTCGTCCACGAGCGCCCCCGCGGAGCGAGATACAAATGACGCAGATATAACCCTCTGGCTACCGTATTCGCGCTGCTTATCTGCCAGGAGCCATCGTGGCTCCTCTCTTTCTCTCTTTTTTTTTACCCCCGCACACGTGCACGTCGTCCTCGTCGTCCCCTAGGCGGGGAAGAGAAAAGACAGACGCGCGCCGCGCGGTCTAACATTTTTATCGGGGGCAATTCCGCGGCGCGCGACCCACAAGTGGTTGCCGCCGTCGTCCGGAGTTTTGAATAGCGCGGCGGCGTAGGAGACGCGCCTCTCTTCTCTCTCTCAGTTATTCTCGTTACTTGGCTTTTGATGCGAGGGAGGGAAAAGGTGGAGAGGCGGGCGCGTGTTTCAGGAAATTGCGCGGAAGAAGTGCGGGAGTGTGTCTTTTCGCCTTTGTAACGCGCGACTCGCTTTATTGCCCTTTTCTTTTATTTAAGATTATGCGGGTGATGCCACGCGCTGTTTTTACGGGATTAAAGGCGTCTAGGTAACTGAATTTTCATATATTAATTTTCTGATTGATAAAGTCGTTTAATATGACATTTGATGAAATCTATATCTCTGTAGACAAATTTTCAATAAGATTATTACGTGTTGAATACTCTGAACCAAAATTACAATGTAACTATATATACATGTGATTCGAATACTATGCACCCGAAAATTTCGAAATCCCATTCGTAGATCCTAGCACAATACGCTCGATACATGCATAAGCGAATATAACCCTGTCGCTTAAGAAACTCCAGGGAGGCTTCATTTCGATAAAGACAAGGGGTGTACAAATAAGCGGACACGTATGTATATACAGGAGGGACAAAAAAGTCACAGGACGCGCGACGAGGACTGCGACGACGACGTGTTGCGTAGAGAGATACACTTCGCGCTGCCGGTCGCGCGAGCCCACCGCCGCGAGAGATGTCCTCAGGATAAAAGGCGGGCTTTGTTCTGCGCTTATGAATAAAACATTCGATAAGGTATCTCGGGCTGTGTACGCCGCTCGCGCGCGCGCACCTCTGCCTAGTCGTCGCGCAAAAACGTTTCGCGAACGCGCGTTCACTTTGGCCGCAGTTTTTGCTCTGCTTTTGCGTGTGTTCCTGTGTGTATGTAACCGAGGAAGATGCGTATTTTGAAAAATTCTGCGTTGCATATGCAAGGATATTTTGGTTATTTAATGGTTTAGGTATAATGAACAATGAATATTTTTTTGTAAATTTTTGTAAAATAATTATCACGCGATGTCGTATGTGCTGTAAATTTTAGTAGTTGATAGTCCTTCGATATTTAAAAATCATTGCAAAATGAACTTTTAATAAAAATTGTAACGTTAAATCAACAATCTCAAAATTCTAGAATTTCATTCCACCTGTACATGTACAATTTTTCTATAACCCATCAATCATCAAAGCAGAAAATTCGTCGAGCCGAGTTAAGAATCAACGAATCAGAGTTAAGAAGTAACGAATCAAGAAACTGAAACCCAGCCAGATAAAAAAGAGAGAGAGAGAAGGAATCACCGGATATATCTGGAAGCATTAAGTAAACAGCGGAACAATATTCGAGCCTCCGCTGGTGCTCGCGCAATAAATGGGAAAAACGCCAGCCAAGGATGAATATATATACGCGCGCACGCAGGAAGCAAAGGTCTTGGGCGCCGTGTCTCAATGTCTCCCCGAAGGCGCTCCAGCAATTTGTGCTTTCATTCGCACAAAGCGGGCGGCGGCGTGTATATACGCTTGGCTCGCGCGGCGCCGAGAATGCCGGCATAAAAGAGAAGTTAAAACTATGCTCGTCGTTCTTATTACTGCCTCGAGCCACCCTACGCTGCCTCTCTTTCTCTCCTTTCCGTTACCCCCTCGCGCGCACGCTGTGTACTACGGGCTCTTCTCACTGTCTCTCGCTTCCTGTCCTTCTTTTCTTTGTTTTTAGCTTGGACTTTTCTCGTTTCTTCATTCTTTTTTTTTGCTTTGCTGCAACTTTTCGATTTTCTTTTGATAAATATATATTATATTTGATCTATATGTTTTCGAATTATTACTATGTTTATATCGTGCTTCTACAACTAATATTGACACTTAGATACTAACATAAGTACTGTATGTCGGCTGAGAAAGTCAATGTTTTCTCAAGCACTAACTGTTAATCTATTCTACGTACGATTTTTCTAAAAACTACAATTACCGCGAACTACTTTTGTTTCTCTGTATAATCTCGAAAGTCTTCCAGTCATTCTTCTCCAACTTTTCTACGACTCACCATTCAAAATTGTCTTTACCTCTGAAATTTCCGCTATTTGTTTGTCTCGTCCAACTTTCATCTCCCTACCTCCGCCCCAAGCTCGTTTCGTCTCGCCCCATCCACTTTCTCTCTTCCTCTCATTCTCCCCCTCGCTAGCACGCATCTTCGCGTTTATAATGGGGCAAATATTTTCTTTTTGCCTCCATCCCCCTGCCCTCTCAACTCTGCTCGCGAGCTTGATTAAATAATTTATAATCCGTACGCGCCCGCTCAAACGTGGAATGTCATTTTTCGCGCGGGTCAGAGTGAGAGAAAGACAGAAACGGTGTATAGGGGTGAAAGAGCGAGAGAGAGAGAGAGAGAGAGAGAGAGAGAGAGAGGAAGAGGAAGAAGAGGCGCACGCGGTAGTATTTCGTGTTTGCTCGTGGAAATCACGGGCTCGGTTAACCCTGCCTCCGCACCGCCGGATTAATATTCTTCAAAAGAACCGTTTCCACCGGCCCGCCACGTGCATAATTGAGCCTTTACAGCGAGTTAATCGTCCTACAGACGTTTTTTTCGGACGTTTCTGCGTATGTATATAGGTATAACATGCGCGCCTAGCTGTCCGTTTGTTTTCGCTCTCGCGTAACGTGCGATCGTTGGAAAATTTACCTCGCTTGACTGGAAATTAATTTTCCAAGGGGATGCACTGCAGTGACGAGTGCGGTCACTGGTTAACTTTGTCCTGTGTGCAGTTCTTGTTACAAACGCGTTTGTGAGCTGTCAATTGATTTTGTAACATGGAATGAACTTGTCAACGTATTTTATTATTATTTTTTAGTTAATAGAAATATGAAGAAAAATTATAAGTTCAAAAGATATTTTTCTTAAAGAATACATATCAGATACATCCGTGACCTCAAATTCTATAACACGAACAAAAAAATTATTCCCATTAGTGATGTAACACGCATGAACCATTATAACTGCGCGCTCGCGCTAAGTCGGTAGTCATCAGAGCCAGCGATATATCACTTCGGCGCACTAGAATCGTCGATATATAGCAAGGATTTTTACACACTCTCGCGCGGGGCTAATAGATTAATAAAAGTAGCCTAAAGAACCATAAACTTCCATCATCGTAAAACCGAGAGAACTAAATCCCTCCGACGCGCCGAAATCTAGGTCATTTCATAACACCCATCATCGAGACGCACTCACGCGCGCTCGCGCGAATCCACCCTCGGTCCATAAATCACTGCGTTCTCTCGCGAAAAATCCAAAATCCACACATACACACATCCATCGTCATCGAGCGTTCTCTCCTTAACGAATACGCACGCGTGCGACGTATATAACAGCAAGGAGAAAGGATGCCCAAGTTCGTTAACTCCTCGGACGCTCTCGAGTCCTTGCTCACGGCCACGACGCGGCGGTGTTCTCACTCGGGCGCGCTCGCGTAATGTGGGAAAGTTCGTTGCCGCCGACGAGTATATAGATGTGTGTGTGTATATGTATATAGATGCTCTCGCGAGTTCACGCAGCGACGCTAGATAAGACTTTTACGTGTCCATCAACGAATTAGAAATCGCACCCGCACGAGCGCGGGCGAGCGTGCTTAATTGGCGCGGCTTCTCTTAATGGACACTCTGCGGCTCTATATACGTGCGCGCGAGTTTTTGCACGAGAGAGAGAGAGGATGCATTTGAGAGTAGCGCGTGAGTTATGAGTTTACTACTGTGGATAAATGATTCGCCGCGATTGAAACGTTTATATTAGCGATCGTGATTGAGAGTATCGTCCGGTTACAGCGTTTAATCGATTTCAAACGATTTAATCGTTGTGTGCGGTATGTAGTGAAAAAATTAAACAAAAATATATATTTATCCGTCAAATAAGTGAGTCTAATGGATTATACAATTATTTTATGTATACAGATTAATGTTGTAAATTGATAATAATGATTCTAGCGGAAATACATTGCTTGATAACACGCTCGTTTGTTTTGTTGATATTGTCGACTTATTTTATGATTCCTTTGCAAGTTTTATTTTATAATTTATTAATGTAATTTTAAAGAGCAACATTAATAATTTTTATTGTTTCAAGTTTATAAAGTTTGCATTACTAACAATATAGATATTACTCTCCCAAATTCGGAATTCAATATAGAAACAATACTGGGTATAAGTTACAATTATAATATAGAAGTATCTGAAGACAATGATATTCCAATTTAAATATAAACGTTATTTGTCTTGAAAAATATATAGATAAAAATAATTATTATTACGACATATATCTTTTCGAATGGTTTAATTGTGCGCTATTCATTAGCACCGCATTCAAGCTATTTCTTTGATCCATTTATACAAACGGCGCACACCACATTATTCCCTCATACCATTAAATTATTTATTTCAATTTGTATTTCCACTCGAATATTCCGTAATTTATTCGAGTCGCGAAAAAAGACGAAGTAATTTTAACTACTTTGAGCACGTATCGCGCGTTTGTTCGTACAACTCGCGCGTATGCCTGCGAAATGACATTACATCGAACATTCTGGATTCTTCCGCGCACTGTGCTGGTACTATTGCGCGCGCGTGCGCGTATATATGTATAACGAACGCGGCTGGAAAATATTCGCAGCTCTAATCCGTAAATAGTTGAAATGCTGCTAAGCTGTGTGTATATGTGCATGTGTATGTAATACGTGCGCGCGAGCTCGCGTTGCGGCGATTCGCATGCGCGCGAACGAATCAAAGCGACCGCGGAACCCGGAGAATGCAAAGGGCGAATTGTTTCTCACCACGACGCATGTCAAATACTTGTGCGCTCTCTTTGCGCTCTTTTACGCGAGCGCGCGAGTGTTTGTGTATACACAAAATGAAAATTCGTATAAAAGTCGGGAGAAATGCGCATTAAAGTTTTCCTTTGTGTGTGTGTGTGTGCCCATCTTTTTAACTTGGTTTAACTGAAACTCGGTCATGCGAGCTGCAGGAAAAATACGCTTGAATGCGGTAATGGAAGTATAAAATGGTATTTGTTTTACAATAATTGTATCTTCAATTTTCATTTTAATCCTGTATGTTGAATTCATGCTAAACCCGAATTCACGAAATAAAATATTAATTTCATATTAATTTACATAAAAATGGAGGTAAAATTAAAATTTTTCTTTTATAAAAAGGATTTATTTTCAGAAATACCTAAAAAAAATTCCAGTGTTGTATTTTAATTTAAAGAATTATTACGTAAAAATGGTAGTAACTTTTTATGTATTTATTCATTTGTATGAAAAGAGAGTCACAATTTTTATAGGCAAACAATCTTTACGCGTCGAGCCGCGTAAGGAAAAAATTCTTGCTTTTTCATCTCTAAGTAAATAAAAGTTGTGTAGTTAAAGCTCCGCTAAAGACTTTCTTTAAACGCACATCACCAGACTATCCGTCACCCTGAAGTTTCCCATTTCACTTAATAGTCGTAAATGTTACTATCCAACTCTGTCGCGATACGACAATTCAGCTAATCCCTCACTCCTTCTCCTTCTTTCGCATCGTAATCGCAGAGATCACGGTAAAATCGTCGCAATTTGACCCCCGCGAAAAAAGCCAAACGGAAACTTGCGGCAGGAAAAAACCAAACTCAAGTAAATGCAGCTTCAAAAAGAGAAATAGTCGCCGACGACCAAAAAAAAAAAAAAAAAAACACAGAAAAGAGATACAGATAGGCGCTGCTGCAGCATCTCGCGCGCATGCTGATAAATGGCGCAGGTTAATCATTGCGAGACATTAGCGCTCGCGCGTTGCTTGCGTTCAATCCGGAGGCTCTATACTTGCGAAGAGGTAGCAAGTATGCGAGCAATGCCTCGGCGGGAGCAGCGAGCGCGCGCACTCGGCTCGTAAAGCGGCATAAAGGAGGCCGCGCTCGCAATTTCGCCGCCGCTGCCTTAACGCCGTCTATTAGTTTTCTAAGACCTTTACACGCGCTCGAGGATACTTATCTCGGCACCGCGGACGACGCGCGCTAACTCACGTTGTCAGTGCCGCGGCGTGCTGCTGCGAGAAAAAGCAAGAGGAAGAGAGAGAGAGAGAAAAGCCACGCCTATAGCGGGTACAGGCGTATTTAAGACTAGCGATTCGCAAGCGCGGCGGGATTTTCAATTTGCGCAGCGTTTACAGTTGCGCTATAGGTTCTGAACGGTGAACAAACGTTAAATCTTGTTTAAATTCAATGAGTGAGATGGAGGAAAGCTCTTTTGAAGCTGTATGGCCGTGATGTCCTGCTGCTCCATGGTTGATAAAGGTCTGCGCAAAGCTTGTTGCAATTTTCGCCCGCGGGCGGTTACATAATTGTGTCTTTCAATTAAGCAAATTGAAGCTCGAATGTCATTGGAGTAAGTTTTCTTTACTAAAAGGTAAAAATAAAAATTTCCTTATTGATTGTTGAGACTTCGCCATTTAACAAGAGTGACGCTAACTTAAGTATTTGTTAAAGATTTAATATTTTATCAATTTTCAGTAAATAAATTGATTTCCAATTGATTTTATATAATGCTTCAATATAATATTTTTATTAACATATGAAAGTTAAATATTTATGTCGCTATTGCAATTGTGTGATGTGTTAAAATGGCAAACCTTTCTAGGGTAACGGATTAGTCTCATTATTCTTTTGACTGAACGCTTAACGTGACACATCAATCACACGCTTCAAATGTGACTGTTCGAGCTGGGCGACAAGGACATTTTGTTGTGACAAAGACTGATGTGGCCTTATATGAGAAGCAATTATTACCTGTATTTATTATTTTCACAAACTAATGGTTTATACTTCAACTGACTTTTCTACTTGAAAAAATAGTTTATTTTCTTTATTTTTATACTGCTACTTCTGCGTAAGTCGTCAGAAGGAAATCTTATTCGGCTGAATAATAAATCTCTCATTTACCTCCGCGCAAAAGGGTGGCATTAACGTTACGTCTAGTCGTACAGAGTATGTATACCTACCTTACATGCATTACGAGACGCTGTGCAGTGTATGCCCCGTGTATACACCAGAATAGCGAGTCGAGCTTATTCCTTATACTTCCATTCACGAACTCGGCTCTTGACTCCGTATAATTGCAAGCTTTCATATTTGATGGTGCAGTCGTTCTCCTATCCACCAGCTACATTTGCTCAGCTTCACAAAAATGATGCGTGTAAATGTAGCTCGTGTGTTGCCTTTTCGGCAACCCGGGTGTTACATGAGTCAGTGGTGCAGAGCTTTTATTTAAATACTAATACGCACATGACTCGTAAGATGCATGCGCCTTTAAATAATATTGTCTTTTATAAATGATATTTCAAGAGCCCTGAAAGACTGTAGATTTTTATTGTATGCTCTCGACTTCAAATTTGTACTAAAGTGACCTCAGACAATGTTTACAAGTAGCGTTTAATGAAGTAGTAAACGTTTATTTGCAAAAGACCAACTTAAGGCCCTCTGTATATGTATATAAATATTATAGTCAGAAAATTTTTGAACGATTCCATTGGTATTCTCCATTACATATGTGTGTTGAATAAATTCTATATCACCTAGAAAAAATGAAAAATTTAACACCTTTAGATCACAAGAGATCTTCTTATACATTTTCTTAAACACGTGCGGGAAAGAGAGAATGAATCATTGAGTTATTTATCTTTTTACCTATTTATCATTCTAAAAGATTTTTTTATTATTACATGTAATGGTATGTAGTATACATTTAATTCAATTATTCAATACATAGAAGAGCATTAATTTAAGTTTATATAAAGTAATTTTTCTTTCGATAATATAAGATATTTTAAAGCTATTTATTTCTTATTTTTTAATGTAAATTAATTTTTTGGGTGATGAATATGTAATATACCACATAATTGTAATAAATAATTCGTTTACGCTAGTAGAAAAAAACAATCTAGTTACTAGCCATATATTAGCTAAAAACTGGAAATTAGAAAAAATAGCCAATTGATAACCAGAAATTAGTCAAGAACTGGTTAGTTTTCTTTTCAATTTCTACTGGGACCCCAATACAAAAGAGGTCAATCTGTTGCTTCCAATTTCCTCGTTACGAGTGAATCGTGATATTAGTTCCCAGGCCCAGAGAGGTTGATCTGCTGGTACAAGATGTCCAGCATTCCGTACTGTAACTTCCATTAAATTTCGAACTGATTTTGAATAACCTGCTAATTCCTTGCCAACCCACCATTCCTTCCTCACCGCTTTCTGATATTCTTGAGTACCAGCCCACTTTAATTGTCTTAAGAAGTTTTCAGTTGTCGTATATGGAACAACAATGTCCAAGGTACCACTGTAAATCAGTACTTTGTAATTTTCAAGCAAGTCGACGACGAAGTGAGCCACTGACTGGATCAAGTCTCCCTTGAGGTATAGAGGTACTTTTGGATTTAGTTGATGGAATGGCATGTCGCCAACATGAAGCGCTCTGCGGATGTCATTTCTTTGTACCCAGCTAATATAATAATTTAAAATTTCGGGTTTTTCGTGTTGCAGATGATTGTAATGATATGCGTATCCAGTCAGATTTGTGAATACAGTCGGAGTTTCAATGTAATTTTTTCGAAAGAGAGTGTCAAACAGTTCAATCGCCTTTATATATTCTTCGTTTTTAATTAAAGATAGGATTTCCGCTTCAATATCTGCTAAATATTTTAGCCCATTCCAGTCAATGACACCAATTTGGTACATGAAGCTACTACGGTCCATTTGGTTGATTGGATCTGTGATGCCGTTTCCGTAAGCGAGGCCCTTTAGATTAATTTGAGTTTTTCCTTGCTTATTGTGCATCATTATAGCGTGTGATACAGCTGGTACATATTTTCCAGCGTAAGACTCTCCTG
>UXGD01004522.1:0-16869 GCA_900474315.1 Torymus auratus | reverse complement strand
TGAAAAATATATAATTACTATGATTTTAAATATATCATAATATATCAAAATTTTCATTGTGAAAATGAAAATATAATGAGAATTATTTTCAAGTAATATATATCCTAAAGACATTAATTCTGACAATGTATGGCTAAGCTAAAAATTTCTAAACCCATTTTATGCATCGATAAAGTATTTTCAATATTGTGCCTTCGGATATAATTAATCGGGTGATGTTATTTTTGTCATTGTTTCTATAGTTTCCCCTATTCGAATAAGAATTTTCCCGTTTTTCTTTGCGTGTAACTGGCCTTCTCTCAAATTACATGAAATGTGCTATCTATATATATGTATATAAGGAATAAATATAGGGAGCAAGATTTTCTCGTATACATAGATATAATAATCCATGTTCAATCCTTTAGCTGTGTGCTAATTTTTTTTCTGAGTAATGAACCTGAGCAGGGTGAAGCGAGAGTTCTTAAAATAAAAATGGGCAGATATAAGGGTGTTAACGTATTCCTGCGTAAAAGCATATATGTTTGGGTACCGCATCCGCGAGCGTTCTTCTGATTGGTTGGGGCACTCGGTAACAAACTTTCCAATAAAATGAGAGCTACTATGCGATATATAAGAATTGTAAGAGATAACCTCATGAAAAATCATCTTAAAAAAACAGAAAAAATCATGTATCTGGATTTTCCAAAATGACTCACCTTAAAAATCTTGATGAAATCGTAATATAATTTGAAATTAATAAATATGTATTTTAAAAAAACAAAATTGTGGTAGTAACAGAACTTAGATAACAAAAAATCCAGGTCCATTTTAAAGGTATTTAAAGCGCAATTAAAGATTTATATATTTTTTTTACCTTGAAAATGACCTTCAATGGGTCTGAAAAAATTCAGGTATATTGCCAAGCTATCGAAATAGTAACCTGAATTTTTTCAGATTTTTCTTAATTGATTTTACTGAGAAAAAAATTAATATCTAAAAAATGGGATTTTTTCTTATCTAGTAAAGCTCAAAAAAACAAGAAAAACCTTGTCCCATGAGTGTGCCATAAAAAAATTTTTGAGACGTAAAAGGGAAATAAATTTGAGAATAGCTCATATTATACGGTATTTTAGAATATTGTATCTAATCATAAAATTAGAGAATGCTGTTAGAGTGAAGTAAGTCAGCAGTAAACTGTTATAAACTCCAAAGTACGCGGTGCCTTTGGCATGAAACAACGTTCGTATATTTTTTGTGTGTCCCGAGGTGAAGATGAGTTGCGGTCACGAGTTTGTAAACATATTATCTAATTCTCACTGATGCAAGCCAAGCAGTTTTTTGCCGAACAGTTTTTATAAATAAGCCACACTCTTGTATTCGAGAGCATTTCGAAAAGTTGAAAGTCATTCACCTGAGTTGAATAATGTTAAGCATACTTTATGTTTCGTGAAATCCGGTAGAAATCTTGAGTTTATCGGATTTTGGGTGTTTGTAAAATTGATAATTTAAATACCGATTTCCGTTATTTTCTTCTCATCCGCCGTTCTTAAAGTCATTATGAATATAGGACAACAAGAATTAGAAATTGAATCACAGACTAACGAGACATTTGATATGAAAATCTATAATTTGATACGATATTTTCCCAAATACTATACGCAAATAAATTACAGTAAACATTTTTCATACTTAAATTAAGAATAGAACGATGGCGGAAATTGTATTATTACAGATTTTCAAAAATCTACTTTCACTTTATGAAATATTATTCTTGTAGATGATGTCTCGTGTACTTAAAAATTTATTGTAAGTATTCTTAGTAACATTATATTTATATGAATGTTCAAATCATTTTTGTTTATATTAACTTTATAGCTTGTAGTAAAATTTTGAATTACGAGATAATAGTTTTAAACATAAACGAGGAAAGATGATTTTAGACAATTTTGACGTCGTATAAATTTCCTTACAACTTTGATAAATTGCGCACACTCGAAAGTTACCACAATGACGTTTTATGTTTACCAACAAATTTCTTTTATGCAAAATTGATGATGCGCATATTATATTGATTAGCCGACCTCTCCCGGGTACCATTTCATAGTTTGCAACCATAAACACTTGTTTATTATTGGACGCAATAATATTAAATGTAATAAGCGAGGCTCTATTTATAGATACGGGTAATAACGTTAATGCGCGAACTAGAATGATCTATAAGCTCTTCTGACCTTGCAGCGCGCGCGCTTGTCTCTAGTTCTAACAAACGAAAGTTTGCTCGAACGAGCGAACTTTGCGTTAACGTTGATTAAATTAATTAGACTTTTTCAAGTCCAAA
Organism: Torymus auratus; assembly: GCA_900474315.1. Taxonomy (NCBI): domain Eukaryota; kingdom Metazoa; phylum Arthropoda; class Insecta; order Hymenoptera; family Torymidae; genus Torymus; species Torymus auratus. The sequence goes on along the minus strand of UXGD01004522.1, from coordinate 14,549 downwards.
CGTATATGATTTTACGTCCATTCGAGAAGATAAACTTTTCTGCTACAAATTGGGAACTCGATACTCTTGTTATAAAGTCTAATTATAGCCGCGCGGCAAAAGTATAGTATTGTCTCGAAAGCTAATCCTCTATTTGCGTAGCGTGTAATGTGCCCAAAGATTCATCAACATTCTATTAATTAGAGTATATAATACTATTAAGCTTACCACACTCTCTATTACACTGCACTTATGATCTAAAAATAACTAAAACCATCATTCGAACAAATTACTCCGCGAGAGTGAACCCCGCCACCCGACGACTCTTCAACCCTCTATTTGACTAAAAGACCCGTACGCGACTTTTTGACCTTTCCCGCGCGCAGAAAGCCATTTGCACATATATAGCTTCGCGATAGTTATAAAGCGAGCTTTACGACTTTGTTTTCGAAAACTTTTCGCCATCATCAGCGCGCGTCGTCCTATCTCAATTTCTGATCGGGGAACGTGTATATACACATACGCGCAAACCAATTTCAGACGACAGGTGTGATGCGCGTGTAAGAAGTTCTTGCGCTAACATCGTCTATAAGTATAACTTTTCCAAATCGCGCACGATTAAGTAGCGCAGCTTTGAAAAAAGTAGCGACTTTGGGGTAACGAGCGTGTGATGAAATTTTACGCCCTCATTGTGGGCGTTTTTATAGCTCGTTTTAGTCGGAGAGAGGTGATTTTACATTTTAATTGGGACGATTGCGCGGTAAATATAACTCGGTCGATGCCAGATATTTATCAGGTGGAAATTTACATACTGCGACGTTACGTTGATGCTGATTCATTCAGAACCAGTCATTATATTTTTCGAAAAGTTATTTATAAAAAGGCTTATTATATCCATTAAAAGGTATTACGTATATTCGGCAAACTGCAAAGTCACCGAAATTATTATATCCAAAACGGGAACAAGTCTCAACCACAAGCAAAGAAAAACTTTTCTTTCTTCGCCCATCCCCCATCATTACAACCGTCTAAAAATAACCTCTCGACTAGATATATATAGCGCACCGCTCATTACGGGGAGTTTTATCACTCGGTCGCGCGGCACTGTATACTCATCCCACCCACACGCAACCATCAGCTCCCTCGCGAAAGCTTTTTCTCCGCGCGCGTTCGTTATCTCCAGGCATCGAGCTATGAAAGCGTCGCCTAAACGAAATTACTAGCGACAGGTATATTCTCGTCCCTCTCACTCTCTTCTTTCTCCCGTAATACACGATATATATCTCTCGCGAGCATCGACTGTATATACATATTGATCCTCCTTTGGTATTTTTAGAGCAGTCAAATATTAACGCCACGCGGGCGCTGCCAGGGAATCTTTCTCTCTCGGTATCGGCGATGGATAATCGGTTAGCGAGGAGTTAATTATGTAAGACTATGACCCGGTTAATTGCGTTCGTGTGATGTGCTGGTTGTGAGAAGGTGGTTGGGAATTCTGGGCAGGATAATTCATTTATCAGGATTCCTTCTTGGTATCCGAGGAGTCGTTCGAGGAGTTTAAATTAATTAAAAATAAGGACTTTAATGACGTTCGATTGCCGATTCGTTATAAGTTTTCTATATGACCCGTTCGAGGAATCTCCATATATATAAAGAGCGATTAGAAATATTGCGCATCTTAATGGATTATGCGTCAAGTTATTTAGAGTTAAAGTAGATTTATCTTATCATTCGGTTTTTATATGTCGCTGAGAATATATACCCTTATAAGTATTTTATATACCTTTCTGCCGTAGATTTTTGTTTAAATTTAAACTTTTACGAGTAAAATAAAAATGCGCGCGGTTGTATCGTTCAAGGATATACCGTGATGTTTATAATAACAGTAAAAGCGTAATATTTTTTGACCCTCTGATTTATTTCGGACGCCGAAAATAAGCATATGTTATAATTTGAGTATACCAATAATACTAAAGATAGTCCAACAACATCGTAAAAGGTACACATAATAATTTGAGAACCTTCGGCGAATCGTAAAAGACGCGTAACCTATATTTAAGTGTGCGTTTTGCATTTGACTTCGTGGACATGCACAACATAATACTTATCCCCCAAGTGATGTTCAATATTACTTTCCTCAAGAAAATTGATTTTTTAAATACTTCCTCAGTATCATTTACAGCCGCAGTTTCCGACTATACACTTACGACATAATTCGAGAGAAAAACAAGCAGCAACAGATAAAACAGCCCGTATTTTACGTGCATTTACAGTATTCACTCACTTGAGGAAAAAAATAAACTTATAACGAACTCGAGATTCTTAAGAAGAAAGCGTTCCGCACGCATCTCAATTCCGATGAAGCCGCGATTAACCTTGTTTTTCATCATATCAATATACCAGTGTATATAGTTGCAATACAATTTTCAATGCAAGGCTACGTATTACGTTGATCACTCGTCTTTTTTTGTTCGTCGCGGGGCCACGTATACAACACGACGATTGAACGAAATCGCGCGCGTCACTCGCGATTCAACGGAATGATCATCGTAATTCACTGGATGAAAATATTCATACTATATTCGTCGTCTTCCACCATTCGCGCGAAATCTATTTCTGGCAATCATCCGCAAGCCCCTTTTACTCCTTTAATCCGATTTCCCATCGTATGAAAGCCTCTCTCGCAACTGCAAACCAAATGTTTTCTGGCACCCGCCACAACAACAATAACGACATAATATCCACAGAAAGAATAGTCGTCGCATATAGCCTTGAACTTCCTAGACGATCGAAAATTTAACGATCCCACGCCTAATAAAGCGCGTCGCGCTATACCCTCGACGGCTATTCTCTAATTCGCAGTCCCGGAGAAACCCACGCGCGGCTATATCGCTACAGGCTAACGTTTCGCGAACTCGTTCTCCAAACAATGCTGCATATGTAAATCGAACTCCCGCGCGCCCGCGCAAGGGATATACCCGAAAATCCGATGAACCAGCAATTCGCGATCGGCTCACTCGAATTCTGCGTGCGTCACGCCCGAAGTGTATAAACACACAGAAACGCGGCGGACGGGCTCGACTCTCCCAAAATAAACCGCGCCACGGCGTTGCGTTATACTTGTACTTTCGCGAAGTATAAGCGCAGCTGCTGTCGTCCGCTGCAGCTTTCTATACATACATGCAATGGCGCTAAGTGAAGTTACGGGGAGAAGTTGCTTTTACGTGTAAACTATTACTGGTGGGTTAATTGATTCGGTGTGTTGCAATGTATAGATGGATAACGTATTTTTAGGAGATGAAATAGATGCGGTATTGTATGCACGTGCGAGACACGTTGTTTGTTGGATTTTGCAGCTGGTGATGCTTTATGTGATGTTGCGAAGCGAGCGAGACTGCGGCTAATGGAAAGGATAGGGCAATCATAGGTTACAGCTTGAGTAAACAAGTCGCTCATGCTCCTCTATAGCAGTGCTATTAATGATGAAAGACGTGTAAAGAAACGCGATTGGGCAGAGAGCATCAATGTGAGCAATTAAACTTCACTTTCCGCAGTGTCAGCAACGGCACAGCGTTTCTATTCGTTAATATTTAACGCACCTATAATGCATGCGCCGATGACAAGTTGCAAAGTTTTCTCTTGAAAGTTTCATTAGGTACGAGCCCTGTTTTCACTACCGATTTTCGAGCTATATACTGATATATAAAGCCAGGCGAGGACTTTCAATTCGACCGAAATGAAATTTAACTATGCAGAAGAACAATTCGGCGCGGGAGTGAAAGGGCGGAAAATGATCCTCATTCGGGCGCGAAACACGCGCTGCAATCTCCGCTCCATAGGAGCGCAAACTCGATATCCCGCGAACTCGCGCGTAGTTGGGTTTGCATCAATTTCCAGTCGCGTCCCCCGCTGCTATACTACCCCGAACCACGTGCGAAATCCCCGAAACTACTATACGTGCATCGCAGTGTAAAATTCGAGCTGCTGGCCACGCGCGGCAGAGTTTTCGGCGAGATAAGTTGCCGGGAGGGGTTATAAGGCATTCGTCCGGAGACCTTGACTGGGTCCTGGAATTACTTACGCGCGAAAAGTTGGAGCTCAATTTTCTCCGCGGCGAGTGTGCGAGTGACAATGGCAGAGAGCGCGTGTTAAATTGTAGAGGCGTGTGGTATAAACGGGCAGTAATTATTATTTGAAGCCTTTTTACAGACAATGCGGGCTATGATTAGTTTGAGGGTGCGAGCGGTGAAGTTTGATTAAACAAGTACCGCACGTGCGGAATTATAAATGGAGAGTGTATATATGTATGTAATGTGTTTCCTGTCATGAGTTGTAAACCACTTAGGATACTTCAACCGAACCCTACCCCTATGTTAGTTTTGACTGGTTGAAGTGCTGTTTGGAAGTTTCTAGAGCTGAATTGTACAACTGTTAGTCAAAATGATTATACAGCGAACTTTTTAACGTCGTTAGGGAGGGATTGAGATTATTTCCAGCTGGTTCCGGTAATTGCCCACGTGGAGAATCAGACAAATGATTTTTAGAACGGTTTATATATCGAAGAAGGATATCGATGCCATCCTTTTGAATTACGTCAATCAAATGTCCGATAAATATTGAATAATTCGTACCGGAAAAAGGCATTAAGAATAATTTTATTTAAAAGCTCCCACCTAATAATAAACTTATAACAGTAGAAGCGCATGGATATGGCAAGATATATGATGTAAAGGAGTTTACTTTTTTTAGTATTTTGCAAGTAAAATGTTGAATTTAATCTCATTCTGGTGATTACTAATTCATTGGGAAGTAAAAATTTTTCATTTTTCTAAATATTCTTTTTTATCACTTGAAATGAGCACCAATAACATATATGCAAAAATCCTATACAATATCCGAAGAATAACATATTATCTTCCAACTATCTATTACCTTCCCAAACCTTAACTCCCACCTGAAACGCTCGATAACGAAACCTTCGCGAACGTTCGACACTCTCAACTCCCATCCGCTAAGACGAGCCGTCGGCCGATAAGCATTCGCTCCCTCGCGAGTTGTATTTTCGTACCCGTGCGTGCGTAGGCACAGGTTTCCGCGAATAGGCCTCTAACCCCGATCGCAGCGCTGGATCACTCGCGGATCTTTGGCAGCGCGCGAAACGAAGACGACAGGTGAAGTGTCCCAGATTCGCGCAATTGTTTGAAATGAAGCTGTGATCTGGGACGTGCGACGATGACGCTAGTAGTGATTTATGGAAAGAGGTTTAGTGGAGGGTGGGGTTTGATCTTTTAGAGAGGTATTTTTTTGGGGGGAATGTAGGGTTAAAATTGAATGATGTGATAATTGGATAGAATGGATATAGAAGCTGGATGAAATTTGTTCGAATAAAGTTTGGGCGCTGAAAAACGTGGATATGTCGCGTCGTTTCTGTAAAACTTAGTGGATTAAGTAAGTAATTAGATTAAATGATTACGAAGCTTGTAGAAATTACGGTGATTCAGTTTTTCTCAGATTTTTATTAATAAACGTGCAGTTTACTTGAGATTTTTGTTACTTAATTTTTCCATTTTTGACTTACTAATCGTATTACGAATATCGAATAAAAATAGTCTCGTGACGGATGTGGATTAATCAATTATATCTTCGCTATTTATGAAATCTCTTTATTTTCCCTATTTATCCGTAAAAAAGTTCACCGAATAAGCATATAAATGGTCTGTTGAATAAATGATGAATTCAAAAATACGGGAGATTCCAATTTCAGTATCTTTCGTATTACCAAAGCTTTATGAGACTTAAGTAATTGTGAATAATTCACTTCTTCGTGCAATAATAGATCTATTTTCATTTTAGCCATATGTATATGAGCAAATCCACCGAAATTTTAACTTTTATATGTTTATATGGAGCTAGAACTTCCAAATTAATAAATCTATAATAGATAATTATGATCAAGCGTTATTATTAAAAAAGATTGTCTTAAACTTGCGCTTTATTTTTATTAAGATTAAAAATAGCCTTAACTATTCAAAATTTAGAGAGCCTTATGCGTACAGCACAAAGCTTTGTAAACTAATTTGCTCATAAAAAAATAACTATTCTTCAAATATCATCAAAATTGTATCAGACCATCTTTACATTCTACTCTTTCAGAAAATTCAATCCGCAAATGTGTGCTTCCTTTTCTGAAAGAAAATATATAAACAAAGTAAAAATTAAAAAGTTAAGTTGAGCGATTATACAAACAAAACAATTTTTTTGTAAATATTCAAATTATTGATAAATGTACTTCTCGGAAAACGGAGAAAATAGCGGATCTCACATATATGTGCCTCGTCTACAAAACACTCTACTATAGTAGAATGCATATATGCATTTGATAGAAAGAGAGATCAACGCATACACCGTTTTCAAAAACAACACAATTGGATGGCAGATCCACAGAAATCATATACTATGTCCCTTAACGTAGATCTGAACTGTAGATTTTAACATGTGGTAAAATATTATCTACTCCTTAATATAGGTATTCGTCATAATTGAAACTACGTTCACAAATCATATTGAACTTTGTTTACAGATGACATTTTTTTTACTGGAAGATAGGGTATAATTTTGTATTTTTTTCTCACTGATGTAAACATAAATTTAAAATTTAATGAAAATAAGGTACGCGTATTTTTTCATGTTTTTCTAAAATATGTATAGATGTGAGAAAAGTGTGTTCGAAAAGTGTACCTTGAAAAAATTTGGCACTTTTTCTTTTAGGCTAAAAAATTCAATAATTCCGTCCTCAACTGCCAAGCCCAGCATAAAACGACTATCCTACCACCACATAGAACAATAATAACTATCGCAACACTTGTCTATCGCACTTCTACCACACCTCGTTATACCGTCGCGCGATCCATGTAGCTCCTTCGCGGGCCCCTCCTCCATTGCTATACCGATTCAAGGATTTCCTCCCTTAATAATTCCACATTTTGCTCTCTTTCTATATATATACACACGGCTCACTAGATCGTAGCAGCGCATGTGTCGGTCTATTTTCGCACGTGGAAATTCACGTAGCCTGACAGGGACATAGAAAATTCCATGAAACTTTCAGCGCTCGATTCCGAATGGGAATTGCGATTTCGTCCGGTCTGCTTTTGCAAATGAGCAGAAGTTTCCGATGGGGCGAACGGTAGGAATAGGTCGTCGCGTGTATTTTTTATGAGGGCAGGGCTATTATTATGTTCTGGTTTACGCGTATAGCAGTGGATATATTTAGTCAGTAGGTTTTTGTAAGATAAAGTGGTGTTCGATTATGATTACAATCAATGGTCAAATGGTAGGCAAAAAATGATAGAACATTTTCATTCTCTCTTTAGTGCAGTAATTTTAAAAATAGCTAAAATCTATATATAGTTGTATTCACAAAGACTTTATGAGGTACGCCTTCGCTTGGAAAGTTTTGTTATTTGCACACGTGTATAACGTGACTTGGAAAAATGAAAGGGGAAAATTTTTCTACATTCTCGTGTAATAATCCAAGTAATTAAATCTAAATTTAACTTCGAAATTAAGCACGTTATAAAATAAAATTCACCATGGTATACACTTGTGGAATAAATTTATAAACGTTATATCTTCCTGCACAAATAAAAGAGTGCAGCATAATTTTCTTAAAAATATCAACGCCAATCTATCGTTCGACGAAGCACTTAAAAAGCAATCAGCTTCTAAATAAAAACTGCATAAATTACTCCAGCAATTCTCTTCGCGCGCGCGGGTCGAAACTTTTCAGCGGACAACACCGCACCGTCGTAGCTGCTTTATAAAAAGCTCTCGCGGCACAGGGCACCGGCCAAGTTCGAATACTACGCACTTTCTTCTCTCTTTCACGGGAAATTAATCGCTCGCGCGCATATAACGACTCCGATAAAACTAGCCGTGCGCGTTATATTTGTCGCGTTCCTCTCGCTCTTGCGATTTATCGCTCAAACGATTATAATTTACGCGTCTCTCTCCTTTCTCGTTGCACATCAGCTTTGACAAAGCGAAGAGTAGCCGAGAATCAGGGGAAAAAAGTGCGTCAGCTTAGACCATCAACTGGCAAAATTCAAAACGGTGTCAGGGCCGTTGAGTAAGGCGCCGTGCGTGCGTCTGCGCATCGCGTGCGCCTTCCACAAAAATGCGCAGCTTCCAAAGCGCATCGCACGCAGACACTTATATACACCCGTGCACGCGTCCTCGCGTGTTTCCTCGTTTACGCTGCATTTTGCGCGTATACCCCGTGAGAACGGCTGTTGCCGTCATATAATAGAGCCTTTAGACGCCGGTGTGCGAAAAATGAACCGAGCGCTACTGCACGCTGTTGTGTATCTGAATCGTTAATTTTTACTTAGTGGATGTTGGTTACTTGATAAAGAATCGTACAGATGAATAATAGTTATAATCGTAATGAAAGGTCATGTATAGATTTCTTGTCATTCTCGGATAATTAATATATTGTAATGTTACTTCGTTATCTTTGAGGCCAGATATTATGTACTATGTTTCTTAATGACTTTAAGAAATCAATGTGTCCAAGGTAGTATGGAATTTTTACAGTATAGCAATTCCTGTTCATATGCGTATAAGTTCATGGTCAGGACAAGTTAATTACAGGTATTACTAATTTTACATTATTTATGCCATTAGTTACTTAAGAAATAAATAATTATGATATTTAAAAGCTAAAGCTACTTTTTCATATTACATAATTACTACATATTCTTTGCATGAATAATTAACGAGCATAATATGAACTAAAAATAGATACGCAAAACACATAGTCACGAGACTTTCCTATTCAGTATAATAATATGATTAAAAATAGCAACTCTACGACTTCGCTACTTAACTTCAGAAAAAGTTTTTTCGCAAGCTCCTCACTAAACCTACATATACATTTCCCAATGAATCGCCACAAGACGACACTGCTTATACTATATCACCTCAAAAAGACGATAAGAAATCGTCTTCGGCACTTACACTCGCCACCGCCCGGCTATTTCTAGGTTTATTTGTACAGCTAAAACCGAGAAAGCCACAGTCGTCGCAGCCGCACGACGAAAACAGCCCTCGCGCGAAAAGAGAACAGCATGGAGAGAGAGAGAGAACGAAGAAAGCGTCGAGTATAGTTTTGACACAGATGCATCAAGACATTAGCAGATTAAACGCCCGCGGATCCTTTGCTCGTGTTGTTGTTCTTCGGCTGTTCGTCTCGCTTGTAAAAATAGCCGAAAACGAGAGTGAGAGAGAGAGAGAGACGGGATATCCGAGTGCGGATTAATACGTATATCAAAGTGTCTAGGTGAGAGCTAACGTCACGTGACGACGCGCAGCGTGACGAAATTATTAGGGACGCGCGCGGTCTCTCGGTTTCTGAAACGAGGTTCAGGGGCTTTCGGCACAGTGATAGACGTGAAGTGCATGCTAAGATCAATTTTAATGGACTAAAATTAGCGATTATTATATTTAACTTTTGTGTTTTCGAACGGAAATACGATTGGTGAACTGAATTTCAGATATATTTTGGTATTCATAAGGAACATTTGTAATAAAAATTATGTCTTGCAAGATATTATTCATCGATAACTGGCTATGAAGATTGACTATAGGTTTTGTAAGAAATAAAATATATATTAATAAAATCATGATATTTATACAAAAGGAAAACAATGATATAAAGACTCTTTTACCAAAATAGTGAAACTGTTTTTGGACGGAACTTTCCAATAAAATTTTCCATTAAAGCTATACCATATATATTTGTCATTCGTGTCATTGCATCCCATTTATCAAACGAAATTTACCTCTTCTATTTCTTACCTCGAAAGCCCTCTCAAAACACATTAAAAGCGTTAATACATCTCTCGAACCCCCATTTCAAAACTCCGAGCCAAGCCAACAGCCTAATATAACCCTTTCAACCTTTCTCCGCACACCCATCCCACCCGAACCTCTGTAAAAATCGCCTCACCGTCGTTACCAATTTCACCCGCTCCTATGTAGGTTAACGGCTCACCCGATGATCCAATAAATGCCGGCAAATAATAAAAGCGCCGGCCCTAAATCAGACGTCGCCGGACCGTCTCCTCCGCTGAGCGCGTATATATATGTGTGCATGTATGTGTGTGCGCGCTTCGTAAAAATAACACGCCGGCCGGGCGGAGTGGAGGAGCGGCCCAGCCAGCGCGCCGATTAAGTTTTTCCGACGGCAGACAACCTGGCGAGGAGAAGGAGGTGCTGGCCGTCACCTCTCTCCCTCCCTACTCGTGCGAGTATATAGTAGCACACTTGTTTTTGCGGCGATGCGCGAGATTGAGGTCTACTTTGACGAATTAATGAGGGGGTGTGGCGGAGTGGGTAGTTAGTTTCGTGTCAATGCTGAGGGTCTGGGTGGAGCGGTATTATTAGCCGAATGCTAAATTTCAGGAATATATGATGTTTTTACGAAGGAAGTGGTGGTTTAAAAAATTTTTTTAGCTTGGTTTAGAAATGACGAATTGAATTTATGTTATTAAAATAAAACAATTAATTACTAAGGTGAATTTAAAAAGTATTTGGTACTTATTCGTAATAAATGATCTCGTAAAGGCTTTTTTATGTTTGAAATATAGTTGCTTCATCATTTTTTTTTTTTTTTACCATCAAATAAGGGGCATTTTCTAAGAATAAGTATGTCGGAATATTGGATTTTCTACTTCTAGGGTGAAAAATTAAAAGAATGAAAAATGACAGCTCTATATATATGGATTTAACGAGTCATTTCTGAAAATGAATTATTATTCGACATATTGGAGCCGTTATTTTAAGACTTATAATTCTGACATCAGATTCTCAATAATAGAGATACCGAATATCTATATGCATCTTACTTGACACAATTCAATTTATATTTATAGAATTCATACACTACTCGCTTATCGATTTATCGGAATGTCAATTAACGATGGCAGGTAGAAAATTCCTGTAAAAAAGTTTAATAAATCGCAGAGATATATCTCCACGTTTTACGTGTAAATCCAATTTTTCCTTATATTAATTCTTTACAATATTCCTATATAGTATATTGATGTGCCGTTCGAAACATTGTGAAGTTATAACAATAGCTTAACAAGACAATGAGTGGAAGATTTTTCGTAAACTTTTTGCTTAAAAAGACTATACGCGTCACGTTTTTCGACGTACGACATTATGACAGGTTTGGATAAACCGAGTAGGCGACAATAAAAGATTACTATATAAAACCTTAGTTCGCGTCTGGAATCCGCCTTTTACCTAATATTCATCATTACGCGAACGCTTCCACTGAATTCTAATTATTTTAAATATCTCCATTATCTCATTAGAAAACGTTAAAACATCTATTCCGCACAACAAACCCCATCGCCCGCAAATAAACCCGAACAAGTTGTACATTTCCAAATCACGCAATTCAGCTCCGCCGCGAATAGAACGAACCCGTGACTTGGCATGTTCTATATAAAACACTCGGCGGGCGATGCCCACAATTCCACAATCAATCACCACCTGATACACACTCGCCGCAGATTTCCACGACCCCCGGTCCGCGTATATTCGCCCACAGCACCTACTTGATCTTTATATACGTCTCGATATAATTTCTCAGAACTCGCACGTTTTCTCTCTCTCTCCCTCTCTCTCAGAGTTTATCCAACTCGATCAAATTAACGCCGATATTACGAAAGCACGTCGAACGGCCGCAAAACAATCTCGCCAAGAATAACAGTGTGTGTGCCGCAGCTGCCACCGCGCCGTCACGCGACACGAAGAAAAAAGCCGTTCTCGCGTGCAAATGTCAGACACTGATATCCCTCTCCCTCCTCAGCATAAGTATAGATACATACGTATACGTATATACGCACGGTAATCTCGCCAATTGAATTCGCGCCGTGTAATCCCGCGTCTATAAACGCGCTCGCCCCCAAGGCGCTTGAACCCAATCGGCGACGGCAATGTGAACGGCCTTTGAGGACGACTCTCCCTCCCTCTCTCTTCTCGTTTGTTCGTTTGACGTCAGCAGACTAGTAGTAAAACTCGCCTCGGCTCACTAACACACTACTAGAAATATATCGTTGCTGCAGCGCCAAGTGTCTTCGTCGTCGTCGTCGTCGTCGGGCTTTAAATATTACTGCTGCTGCTGCAGTATATCTCTCCTCTCACTCTTTCTCCGACTTGGACCCCGCCTCGTCGCGGGTCTAGGGTAGAGCGAGAGAGAGAGAGAAAGAGAGCTGATAGAAGTAGAACATTGTCCGTATGACGCGGCGTATAAATAGAGACGCGCGGTGCGAAAATAGCCGGCCGGGGGCGTTGGACCGTAGGATCGATCGAGCCGAACGCTCGCGAGAGCAAGAGCGCATCTTCTATATATCTTTCTCCCCCCCTCTTTCTCTCGCGTGCAGCAGCGATGACGACGACGGCGATCTATATACTTATATATACGTCCTGCGGGAGTGTAACGGATTTTCGTGGACGGACATGTGGGTGAGAGCCGGACGTTGTGGGCTGTCGAGAGGGTTTACAGTTAGGAGAGGTGATTAGGGTTGTGCGGTAATTTCGATAAGTCGTAATTGGTGGCTTGTGTGTTCCGGTCGCGAAGTTTTGCTGATTGATTCAGGAGTGGGATTTTCGCTTATTTGTCATAGGGTAGTGCGAATTTTTATATCAATTCTCGGAAATAGAAAAATGAATATTATTTTACGTTTTCAATGCGGATGCGTCCATCCCTTTTCATCGAAATTTTAATATCACGAATAGGGGAAGAAAAAGGCTTCATTCGCAGTACGTGCCGTCGATATTGGTTTCCACGGTGAATGATAAACAAATATCTGCACCGGAGCATGACAGCCATCTAAGTTCCAGGAAAGGTTGTTTCACAGTGCAAATGAAGACCCTTGATGCGTTATAACCTTCATATGACGTGTGTTTCCCAGAAAATACTGTTATTCGATGTAAATCAATTGTAGGAATTGCATTTGGTTCGTAGATTTTCGTAATATATGTATAACAATTCCAGGAAATAAGGGTGTTTGAAAATGCAAATAAAGGCCTTTGATGCGTTTATTATAGTGTCCTTTATGGGGCGAGTGTTTTCCAGAAAATACTGTTATTCAATGTAAATAAAAAATGTAGGAACTGTATAATTCCTTCATGGAAATCGTCATCTTTACTCTCGTAGAGCAATTATATACTAGTGTTCTCTTATCTCGCACAAGTTCTTTGTAACACTGCTTCATCTAACAAGAGTCTCGCGCAAAACGCTGTTTTCCAACTTGTTAATTAAGTATCGGAACAGGAGTAGCATAATTCCTTAGTGGAAATCGCTTTCATTCTTCCCGTGAAACAATTATCTACCAGTATCTCTTACTTAACATTTAAAGTTCTCTGAAAAACTGCAAAAGAAAGTAATAAAAGATAGATAAAAAAGTCAAATGTCCCTCCCAAAAGTTACCCAAATCCATCAATCAAACACACACCTCCGAAAACCAATAATCCCAACACGACACGCTTTAGACCCTCTTTTCTATACCCACCTCGTGTATATCGATATACCGCGTCCGCGTTTAGCGCTGGTCCATTTAGCCGAAATACACTTGTTTGTTTCGCTCGGCTGCTGCTGCTGCGCGCGTATGTATAACGTATGCATCGCACGAGAGCACTCCTAGCTCGCGACTTTGAGATGTATTTTGGAAGAGGTTCGCCCCGTTAATTCGAGCCGCATGCGCGTTTTCGCTCCGGTCATCACTGCGCGAGCGCGCGAAGGTTATCAAGGTGTGTGCACCGCGCGGTGTGCCGGAAGAACTTTCGGCGGAAATAACGAGAGGTTGTTGTATTAATAGGTAGGAGTAGATGTGATTGTTGAGGTGAGGTTGTAGGAAAGAATTCTTATTGGCTCTTGTTGCGATAGGTAAATGGATTTTGAAAATTGTTTTTGATATTGTATGAGTATAATTATACATATGGAAACAATGTAATAATAAAAGTGTTGTAGACGTTTTACTTTAATATTATTCTATCTTTTCTGTTTGATACATGTATGAGAACGTTTTAAAAAGATCTAATTAACCCATTTTACTTTACTTCAATTGTAAAAATACTTTGACTGCCGAGATTAAAAAACGTTCCATTTTCTCTCAGTATTATAATTATCCACTGCTTTAAATTTATTTTCAAGAAGTAGTCGAGCGATTTCTGGGAACCGAAATTTTCGGCAAGACTATACTGGGTATAAAATATATAACGATGTGTCTATATTTGGTACTGCTCTGATATCATTCATTTTAAATGTAGCTAATCTGAAAATATATTTGAGTTGATATATTAAGTAGGAGTGTGAATATTACAAGAATACTATTCAATATTGAGACCTGGAGATATTGTACTCGAGTCAAATTAAAGAATAATTTTTCGACAATAAATAGTTATTTTCGATACAAGTTTGAGAAAGTGATTTTATCCTCGTGTGGACGTTTGCGCCCGAGCGAAGCGAGGGTGAAAAGGCCACGCGAGGATAAAAT